>CATIWR010085612.1:0-17725 GCA_949677035.1 Omphalea diandra | reverse complement strand
AGTCCTAAAACTCCACTGTATTCAATTAATACTTTTACAAGAGTGTATTGAATTGAAAAAATTAAAGGCTTTTATGAACTTTAAAAATTAAATGATATTCAATAATAACTTTTAAAAACTTTTTAAAAATTAAGAGGTGTTCAATAAAAACTTTTAAAGACTTATCTTGAGAAGTCTTGAAAAAATGTGAAAGAAAATTTTTTAAATGATTTATGCGAAAAAGTCATCCAAAGTCTATAAAAATCTATTACTTTTAAAAGTTAATAACTTTTTGAATATCGATTACCTTTTATAGACTTTATAAAGCTATAATACACTTAGATTTCTATATAATTTTTTAAGTCTTTAAAAATTTTTATTGGATATCCTCTAACTTTTAAAAACTATTTTAAAGTCTTAAAAAATGTTAATTGAATACCTCCTGGCTTTTAAAGAGTTTTTAAAGGTCATTATTGAATACTCTCTAATTTTTAAAGTCTGTAAAATCTTTAATTCTTTTGTCCAATACACTCCACTAAATGTCAACCCCAGGACTCCCTTTTAAAAGGCTTCTTTGATTTATCTTTCTACATATGTATTTTTCATAATATGAATAAATTATTCAATAAACCTTAACTTTTAAAAGAATTTTTTTTAAAAAAAATAGCAAGAGAGAATTGGTGGCAATTTTAGGTGTTAGTGTCATCCTCAATAGTGATAGTTAGTGATAACATGAACACCAAAAGTACTGATTACAAAAAAAGGATGGAATTATATGAAAGAGATGGGAATCAATTAAATTGAAATAATTAAATAATTTAGAATAGAGGTGGTACCTACAAAATCATAATGCTGTAATTGTCAACCTGAGGATTATTGAAAGGACATGACCGGTACACCATAGAAAGAAAGAGCATTGGTGAAACTGACATAAATTGAAAAAAAAAAAAAAAAAAAAAAAAAAAAAAAACAACCTTGGATACAAGTTGTCCAAAAAGAAGATGCATATGGTAAAACAAACTAAAAAATATCCTTTGTTTAACATAAAAAAATTTTAAAAAAAAAAAAAAAAAAAAAAAAAAAAAAACTCATGCTTGGATTCAGTTTGTCCTCATAGATCTTGCATATGGTCATCGATCTCCAGTAACAATTTGCGATAAATTGAAAGAAGCGAGTGATTCAAGCGTATGAGAAGGCAATTAGTGTGATAGAGAAAGAGAGTTAAGCAGTAGCAAATGAGAAAAAAAGGTGTATTTTACCCTTATTGTTCTCATAGTAACCCTATTAACAAAATGACACAGTAGTATATATAATAGTTTAGTGAAATGATTGTTTCTCACTTTGTTCAATTCTTTTTTTTAATAAAAGTTACACAATTTCTTTCCAAAAAAGAACGATAGTTTTATACTAAAAGATATATGTAACTAAAAAAAAATGTAAAAAGTACAAGATATAAATATATGTTCCTAATTCATTTAAACATTATTTCTTACTATTTAGTACCTATATTGAACACGAGTAATACTATTTTGGATATTACCCAAATCTAACTAAATAAATTTAGCATTTTATATGTTCTAATTAGTTTTTTTTTTTATAACACAAAACTCAATTTCACTAATAATAATATAATAAAGTATTGAAAATTTTAACATTTGATTTAATGCAACACTCAATGTAATACTCAATTTCACAAGCTTATAATAAAATAAAAAGAAGTTTTTTTTTAACTATTTACTTTATTTTATTTTTTTCTTAATTTTATTTAGTTAGAAATTCATTATAAAAATTCTTATATTCAATAAAAGGAGTAAGGGTTTAAGAATCATTTATATTTAAATTATATTCAATCAAAACTTAATTAAATAGATAGGAAATATACATCAATATGACAATTAATAATTGCTCCTTTTCCAGCGAATCATATATTAAAATCAACTATGTTAATTTTTAATCTAAACCAATAAATATATTTGAATTTGCTCAAAAAAATAATCTAAAATTAAAAGATATTTGAAATAATCCAATCCAATCTACAAATCAATATAAATTGATCCAATTGAAATTATTTAAAATTTAAATAACATTAAATAAAATTATGAATGACTGATTTCAACCTTACTCAAAATCTAAAATGACAAAAATTTGTTATGATTCGACTTGATCCATCCACAATTCAAAATGACCTGACTCAATCTCACTCAAAATTGATTTGACTCAATCTATTTGCTACTTTTAATAAAAATTACTATACTCTACTTAGTTTTATATGTGAATAATTATAGTTATTACTAGACTTTCAACATATAATTTTTCCTTATTAATTAATTTGAAAATTTTATTGGAATAAAATTTTATTAATAGAAGATAACTAATTAAAATTTAAATGAAAATAAATTTATAGTGATATTTTTAGTAACTTGAATTACAAATGTTGCAATAACTAATGCATAACAATATTTATCATAAATATTACTTTTTTAACTAGTGATATTTGTAAAATGTCATAAGATATGTCACAACAAATACAATTATAATAACAACTATTGCAAATGTTACACAAAATGTCGTAACATAGTAATATTATACCAACATTTGCTACAAATGTTACTACACTATCTATACAATAAATTAGACATTAAATGACACTTATTGAAATGTTGCTCAAAAATCATTCATTCTTTCTAAAGTGACATTTGCATAAAATGTTATTATAAAATGTCATAATAAACTATTTTTGTTATTGATCAAACTATTGTGAGTGAGATCAATGAGATTCCTTCTAAAGGAAATGTCTGATGAGAAAGTTAAATTTTTGAATGAGAAGTTTGAATTGATGGTTTTCCAACTATCTTTTATCAAAAATTCTTCCATGAGATTAATGTTAAAATCACACAAGTAAAAAAGTAGCTTTTTCTCTACTAAATTTTTATTAAAAGCACTCAATCAAACCTTCATAGTTCTCATCAGTTAGGTAAATAAACCTAAATCTCTAAACCAATGTAGACCTGTTAGCTTTTGCAATGTTAGCTATAAAATAATTGCTAAAATGTTAGTTAACAAGCTTAAGCCTTTCCTTGCTTCCCTTAGTGATGCTAAGCAATCAACATTTGTGCGTGGGAGGCATATTCAGGAGAATATACTAATAGCTCATGAACACTTACATGTCTTGCCAAACCTTACTTTCCTAAAAATGACAAATTAACTTTAAAGTTAGAAATGTCTAAAGCTTATGATAGAGTTAACTAGGCATTTTTAGGATCTATCATGAGAAGAATGGGTTTCTATAATTCTTCATCCAAATTATCATGCAATGTGTTCCACTATAGTTACTTTGCTCTTATTAAGAGCTTTCTATCAGCTTCCTTTAAACCACTTAAGGACCTTAAGTAAAGGGATCCATTATCTCCATATTTATTTCTGTTTGTAACTAGTGCCTTCTCTACTTTTTTACATATATCCATTTGTAGGATATTTTGATTAAGGTTAAGCTCAACATAAGATGTTCTTGTTTGTCACATTTATTATTTGCTAATGATACTATATATTTCTTGAATGCTTCTATGGATGAGATTATCAATACAAAGCAAGTTCTCATGCAATTTTAAAGGGCACCAAGCTAACTATTTAACTTTGCTAAATCTGGAATTATTTTAATAAATCTGTCTAGTAGGATATTAGAAGATAAATTAAATTTTTCCTTGGGGTTCGATGTGTTTCTGAAGGAGATAAATATCTTGGTGTTCTTATCATTTGGGGAATAAGTAAGAGGGCAAAATTCTATACATCAAAGATAGATTTTGTAGCAAAATTGAATCTTGGAAACATACATTGCTATCTTATGATGGAAGAGATGTTATAATCAAGTATATACTTACATCGATTCAATCTGTTCTTATGACTTTTTTTCTCCTATCGAAACCTGTTATGATGATTTAAATGCTATGTTAACTAGATTTTGGAGGAGCCAAAATAAGAAATCTAGAAAATTATGTTGAGATATTTGGGATGTTCTTTTTACTCCTAAAGCTTTAAGAGGTTTGTAGTGCGTTTACTTTGGAAAACTATCCTAGTTTTCTAGAAAATTTTTCATGTGAAAATAGAAAATAGGACTTTGTGTTTACTTTGGACTATTTTACACTAATTTCATTTGAAAACTATTTTTTCTCTTTTTAACATTTTAAAAGAAAAATAGAAAACAAGTTTAAGTTGTTTTCCATAATTTTCTTCGTTAAAATCAAAAGCAAAACTCTCGTGTTTTCACTTGAAAACATAGCTTATGATGTCTTTTTTTTTTTTTGTTCATATATCTCATGTACTCTATCTAAAACAAAACCCTGCATATATTTTCTTCTCCATCTGCAGAGATTCCTTACAATCACTAGAGCATCTAAAGCTAAATAGATTTGGGTATGTCTTCTTTTTTCTCTATTTCTTATTTCAAGTTCACGTTTTTATTATTTTTTTTATTATTTCAATTTTATGTAAGTTTTTCTTTTTAGCTTTTCTTATCATCACTTTCAGCATTCTATCCATTGTCATATATATACACTGTATTTTGGGAAGTTTATAGTGAATTACCAGTAAAAAAACCCTAGTAAGATTCACTTTGGTATGTATGTTCATATCCACCGTTAAAGACCAAATTCTTATTTTTGCTAAATTATGTGATCTTATCCTATTGTCAATTTTATTTGTTTTTAATTGTTAATAATATATAATCTCTCTATTTATCATGTTGATGTTTTTGTAATCATTTTATTATTGAAAATGCCTTAGATCAGTGACTACGAACATGCGAATATTTTCACTCTTTCATGACGAAAAAGATATAAACAAGTTTAGTGCTTTTATTAGCAAGGTGCTTGTCGTGTGTAAACTTGGAAGAAATTGTTGTTAATGCCAATATGAAATAGATTATATTATTAACATGTGTGTAAACTTGGAACCATTTAGAAAAAGAATGTTCCCACGAAGGATTGGTTAGTGGGTGATTGGCTTCAATGATAACACATATTCATTCTTTGTTTCCTTGGTGCACTTTCTACTCTTTCTAGATGCATGAAGAAACGTTTATAGGTAGGTGTGACATGAAAGTTAGTGTGGACATAATAATTAGAGTAGGGGACGTTAGCATGCATGGGAGTTCATAATATCCTCCGCTATGCTTTTTATGCGGCAAATTTGCATTAGTCATATCTATATTTATATTTATGTAAATAGAATAAAGTTAAGCTCTTTTGGCAACATTGTTTTTTTCAATTTATTTTTCTTGTAACCTTATTTATTTATTTTCAATTTTCTTCCTCTTACCCAGTAGAAAACTATCTGCAATTAGTGTTCTTTAATGAAAAATTTTATTCACTTGTTTTGCCATTTATCAAGTATACATAAAAGTTATATTTTATTTATTTTTCCTTATTTGTTTGCTAGACTTGGAAAAAAGATTATTCTATTGTTGATATTCACAATCAAGTTACAAGGTACTTATTGTTTATTATATGCCTATTCTCAGTTATTAATAATGCATACCAATTACAATTGTCTATATAATCATGTCTTTAATGTTTATAAATATTTTATTTAAATATTATTTTATTATATGATGATTTATAATTTGTACATAAATAAGGGGAAGCATAATGAGTGTTAGAATGTAAAAGAATGGTTCAATGTCAGTGAAATGGAATTTTTGAGAATAATGTATGAAAGAGTAAAATAAAAAATAAAAATAAAAAAAATCCCCTACCTTTAAAGTAATAGATTGGCTACAAATGGGAGAGGAGTTATTTTTAGCTTATGGAGAAAAACATAACGTTGAAAAGTTGAAGGGAAAGTACAATTGTCATCGTCAAAAGCATCGCCAATTTTCTGAATTGTTTGAACATAGTGGTCTTACTTATAACTCAAATTCAAATATTTTTTTTTGCTATTAAAGATGTCTAGCAAATGTTTTATGTTGTAACATACTTATAACTAAATGTTTTGAATCAATAGTTACTCCAGCTTTTGTTTATGAATTGAAAAAACTAATTTAAAAAATATGTTAATATGCAGAAGCGTAAAAACTTCAAGGGTTTCAAGAAAAATGGTTGTAAAAATTATGAATTACTTGGGCAAGTCTTTAGTAAATCAACTGCTACTAGACATCTTCATCATGTTTCAACACAATTGCCACTTACCTTAAATGATGAACAACAAAATGAGGAAGAATTTCTTAACAAAGGTATGCATATATTTGAGTGTGAAAAATCTGGTATGGATAACTCAAAAGGAAAATGATCTATTAATGAGTTTCCTCTTGGTTATGTTCGTGCCAAAAAAAAATCGAAATTTGAAAATTTGGACGCTTGCTTGGAACAATGGGCTTCTTCCCTTAATGCTAGGACTGAAAAAGACTCGGACAAATATAAATGTATAAATCTCAGAGCAGTCAAGCTACAAGTGCAGTATCAGATCCATATTCAATTAAAACATGTATGGATGTCTTAGAGATGATGGAAAATATTTCAAAGACCTGTACAATAAAGCACTAGAAAAATTTATGAACCAAGATTGGAGAAAAATATTTATATTGATGCGTGATAATAGGAGATTGATTGGTTAGAAAGTTTATTATGATTTAACAATGGTATTGTAGGCACTTTTGTTTTATAAAAAATGTTAAAGTATTTTATTAAGAGATCTTATTTAAGATTTTTGTTTGTTTTCTATGTTATAACGACGATATTTAAATTAATTAAAGTTTACGATGTAATAGTTATATAGTTGATTACTTGATCTTTTTTAATAGAAATTTAATGAGTACTAACTAGAAAGTGATAATTTGTCCATTCATTTTTTCATACTTTAAATTTTAATGCAGGTTAATGGCACTACATTTTCAAAGTGATAGTTCGAGCATTAATGATGATGATACTCTAATAGATTTATTGATGGCTACATATTTTTGTGGAACATGAACAAGATTTTGTGAAAAGAATCCCTTGTAGGACATCTATGCTTAGTGGGAAAGAATATATTAGTATTAGTAGGAAATCCAACTAGACGTTATGAGAGTTTTTGCATGGTGCCATATGTATTCATTAATTTGTGCAATTGATTCAAAATTATGGGATTGCTACGAGATAGAAAAAATGTTAGCGTAGAAGAAAGGGTGATCATAGGATTAGCAATACCGTGTCATGGTACTCGTCAGAGAATTGTGGCTGAGAGGTTTCAATATTCAACTTGTAAAACACACAAATGCACAAAAATGGTTTAAAGGCTTAACAACTTTTGGTACACATTCATAAATATAATAATTGAGGTCCAGTACTACCTAAAATTTATGGTAATCCAAAATGGTATCCATATTTTGAGATATGTTAGTTAATTTTATTATTTTATAGTATTCAAAGATTTTTGTATAATTAATTTTTATTATACATTTTTTAAAAATGTATAGATGGCACTCATGTAGGTGCATGGTCTCCAACATCAAAGCAAAAAACTTTTTGTAGTAGAAAGGCATCACTTATCACATAAAATATTATGGTGGTTTGTTCCCAAGATATGATATTTACGTACGTGTATTCTGGTTGGGAAGGGACAACTAATGACGTGTATTTCTTGACGCAATAACTAAATAAGGAAATGATTTTCCATTTCCTTCTGATGCTAATTCTTTTAGTTATATGCTAATTAGTCAAATAGTATTTGTAATTAATGACAATTTATTTTATATGTTGCAAGTTATTATTATGTTGTAGATGCAAGATATCTAAATATTTCAAGATTTTTAGCATTGCATCGTGATGAAAGGTATCATCTACATCATTTTCATGGACAATGATGAATTACATAAAAATATGAGTTATTTAATCATAGGCATTCATCACTGTGTAATGTGATAGAAAAGACATTTGGTGTGCTAAAAGCTAGATTTCCAATTTTTCCATACCAAACTATCCTTTGCGAGGACAAAAGTTAATTCCTTTTACAAGTTGTACCTTACATAACTTTATCAAAATGGAGGATAGAGCTGATTGACTATTTACATTATACAGGAGGGAAGGATTAATCATAGATGATGAAATTAGTGTTCATGTGGTTTGTGATGACGCTCACTTAGACTATCCCAACAAAGCCAAATGAGCTTTGTTTGATAAAATATTGTAGATAAACTATGGAATGATTATAATAATCGTGAGTTAGAAAGTTTTTAGTTAATTCAATAAATTAACCTATGTTCTCTATTTATTTTTTTATTCAAACTATATATGCAATTTGATAAACTTTATACAGAATAATGAACAATTTTTTTAGCCTTTTATATAGTAAGAAAATTTTTGTTAACCAAATGTTAAAGAGCAATTGCTTGAAGCACTCAACACAACCAAGCTGTGAATAGAGTTAATAATTTAAATCGGAGCAATCAAGTTTATATGTGTGTTGAGTCAGATTAGTTTTGAATACCCAAGTGGTTCAAGGTAAAACCTAAGCTTTACCTCTTATAATCATTATTCCTTTGCTATTTGGAGAAGTTTTTACATATATACTACCATTAAGGGCTAAAAGACAATATCTATGGCATCCAAGGATCTCTTTCCCTTTCCCCTTCTTCTCTTCCAATTTCCCTCTTTCTTTTTCAAATTTTATTTGGAATGGACCCAATGCTCTATACGAACACTTAGTTATCTATACAAACTCACTATTTTTCATATTATATTTTAAACATGGATTATATTTAATGTTGAGTTTGCATTCCTTCTAGAATACTTTCCACGCTTTCTTTCCATTTATGAGTTTGATTCCATTTGTGATGTTTTTTTTATAGTGCTTGGTCTTTTTTGCACATCGCCATCTTGAAGGAGGGTAGGTTAGCTTTTTCATTGCAAACTTCTCCTCTTTATTCTCTTCATGGCATAGATGGTAACAAATATATAAATGGGTGAGAATTTACATCCCAAGGATCCCAATTTTTGCCATTTTACATTCTTCTTATTTGGATAATCTTGGTTCCTTTGGCATTTTTGTTATCTATATACTTTTGATAGCATTATAGCCCAATTCATGGTTAGAGGTATTGTTACATTGCCCTTGACACATCCCACTCTCTTGGGATAGATTAGGAGAGGTTCTTAAGATCCCATGACGCCTCATATTTATCCTCATATTCTACCCAATTGTATTCATGTCTTCATTTGCATATTTGCCCTTTTTATGCTTTTCCATTGATGCTAATACATACCATTGATATATGTTATGATTTAATACATTTTTTATATGTTTAATGAGGTATTTAGATAGTAGAATGAGACTCTAAGTAATCCCTAATAAGGTAGATGGAAATGAGAACTATAGAGTCAATGAGTTAGGATCCCAAAGGATAAGGTTAAGGTAGTATGGTTCCCTTTTAGTTGATCATCTTAAATAGACTGAGGGACTATTTTTTTTCCATTTGACCTATGCTTTGTGGAATATTATATGCTTATTTTTGTAGGATGGAAGGGTTAATCAATGCATGCTTTATGTTCATATGATTCCCATTTAAGCTTACATGTGTAACCTCCGTCCCCATGGTGTTTGTTTATAATATTTCATTATTGTGAAGAGAATGTGTTAGTACTAGATGAATGTTTAAAGTCGCCTAAAATGGATAAACTAATCAATAAGCGTAAAATTGTAATTATGAACTAATGATACTCAAAGGTCGAATCCCAAAGTCTAAACGATTTGGGCATGCCTAACCTTTTCCTACATTGTAATTCTTAAACCTAATATCTAATAGGTGAAGATGGTTGGGCCTTCTAGCTAACCTATTAGACTTAAAACCCATCATTGTCCAAAATTTTATGTTGACCAAAGTCGGGTAGTGACTTTAATCTAGTATTAGGGGTTGTACCAAATTATTATCCCACCTTGGCCCTTGGTTGACCACTCAAATTCAAAAAGGGCTTTGAACTATTGAGAAGCCTCCTAAGGATCCTCTGATGATCCAAATGTGTGCCATCCAATAGGGTTATACTAATGTATACCCTCATCCTCTTAACCCTTTTAATGTTTAATAAAAGGTTAGGAGTCGTAAGCAAGATTCCACTCGTTCAAGCATAACCATAAAATTAAGGCACTCACAATAAGGCTATCAGTTATGTCCATTTTTTTTTACTACCTTAAAGCATATAAAATAGTTTTAATAGTTATTAAACCTTTATAATTGCTAACTTTATTCAAAATGACTAATAATGACTAGTTTTCTATTTGAGGATATTTACAACCATCCAGTTAGACCTTAGGTTATATAAGAACATCTAAGATGACCTTTGGAAGATTTTCTAACATATCACAAGTTTTAGAACAAGCTTTAAGTGTTATATCTCTTTTTTATTCTCATAATAGATTTTATTTTTTAAAAAAACAGTTAGGATGTCTTAAAATATGAGTGGTCTTCTTTCAAAGCTATTTGTATATCTTATGTGAGGATTACGATTAGTTAATTAAGGTTTAAGTTTTATAAAAATTTATTTATGAAAGCTTTGACTTGCACCTTGAACAAGTTGATAAAGGCTTAAGATAGTGCCTAGAAACTATCTTATTTAGATGGGTGTTTAACCTAATAAAGCACCAATTAGGTTTCTACCTTGAGAATAATAAAGAGATAGTGTTATATCCTTAGCCTATAAAAGGGTAGGTTGTATTTTAGCTTATAAAAGATAGTGGAAGGATCTAATAGTAACAATGAGAGGATGTAGGAAAGGATTTTCTATTGAACCTCTATAAATTATGGTGTCAATCTCATTATCTTCTTCTCTATTCTTTGTATATGTGCTTGAGGGTCATATTATAACTTTCATAATATTTTCCATAGCCTTATTCACCATCCCCTTCTAGGGCTCCATTCATGACTAACAATGCCTTTACAAAAAGACATTTTAGGCATAAAAGGCATGGGGATCATCTTGGTTTTTGAAGCCCAAGCACATAGATTGTCATCAGTAATACTAATGTCTATTAATAGGATTACGTGTGCAAACAAGTAAGTTGCGTCTACAAATAATACTAGTAGGTCTATCTTTAACGCTTAGACATTATGGGTTTTATAAGTTTATTGAGCTTAATGGGCTTAGTGGCTTTATTAAGATGCCTAATTTAATGACATCTAAAAAACCTTAATGTGTTCAATTCCTAAGAAGAAAATGAAATCGAGCTTTCAACACTAGACATGCATCCTACAGCTTAAAAATACAATGTCTATATCCTGGATACATTAGGTATCCCATAGTGTAACCTCATTAGAAGGACCATTGCAAGGAATATTTATTATTAAATCCTCTTCTTTCGCATTAATTGAATAACTTATCTATCAAGTGACATCTCTTAAAGAAGAAGAAATAGCCTATTTTTAAGTTTACACACACACACACACACATATATGTAATGTTAATCCTATTGAGATGACTTTAGTAAAAGGATCTACAAGTAGGGTTAAGTAAAAACTAGATTAGACTGAAAAAAACTAATCAAATCAATTTAATTCGACCAATTCAATTTGGTTCTTTAATAAATTTTGATTTGATTTAGTTCTCATTTAAAAAATTTTGACTTTCGATTTTCTATATAAAAAATCAAAATTATTAATAAATCAAACAAATTTGAATCACACCAAATTTAAAATGTGTAATTTAATTAAATCAAATTAAAATTTTATAAATTTGATTCACTTCGATTTATCTGTCTAAAAAATTCAATTTAATCAGTTCAGTTTACTTAATTTTTTCAAAAATTTTCGCTCGGTTTAGTTTGTAAAATATAAAATTCAGTTTAACTGATTTTAGTAAAAAATCAAACCAACTGGTTTGCTCACCCTTATCTATAAGATATTATGAAATTAGTTTTTTATGATATTTTATAATAATAATAATAATAATAATAATAATAATAATAATAATAATAATCAAAATATATTAAATTTTAGGGTTCCAATGCTTATTTGATGGTAACAAACAATAGTTTATGTTGAATTTATGTATCTAATTATATTGTAATTCAAAATTAAAGGATAGTTAAGATCGACTTTAAGACTTGCAAGTGCTTAAAAAGAAGTAAAAAGAACACTATTTAGTTCAAATTTACAAGTATTCAAGAGGTTAAAGAATCTATAAGTGTCAACTTGAAGAGAAATCAAAGAAATGATAGAACAAGCCATCAACAACTATGGAACACCATTCAATGATAGTGGAGTTTGCCAACAACCATGGAAATGAGAAACGATCTAATAAAATGTCTTGTAAAGGTAGCCCTAACTTATTCGCTTGAATGAGTAAGTAAATTTAATGTGTTGGACTAGGGTGGTTAACCCTAAGCCTTGGACCTCTTTTGATCTTAACAAAGGGGATTGATCAATTCTAATGTTTCAAATTAAGTGTTGTTTTGCAGTTTTTAGTTAGTCTTTACATTGGAAGTTGGATGGAGTTAAAAATCTCCAAAGTAAGCTAATGCCTCCTAATTCGCGACCTTAACTTGATATATCGCGACCGCGAACTAGACCAAGGCAAGTTGACAAATTGGACAGACGTATTCGTAGGCCACTTCTTTGCAGTGACCAATTCAAAGAAAGAAAAGCCAAAGTTATAGACGAATTCGCGGTGTGAGTCATGCCTCAATCGCGACTGCAAATTTTGAAGTAACTCAAGAGGGAATCAAGTCCATAACCATAACTTGACAAGTGTCCTAGGTAACCGTTGGAAGACAAAAATCGTGATGGAAACTTATGGGTAGTGACCGCAAATCTTAAAGAAGAAGATGATCATTTTTTATAGTGGAATTCATGTCCTAAGTCGCCTCCTGTACAAGAAAAATCGCGACCGCTACTTCTACGAGCAGGTGAAAGGCAACAACTATATTTTCCTGGTGAACCAATGAGAAGTTGCCATGTGGACTAGCCGTTAGACACAAACGGAGTTTTTTCGTATGGAATTTGGATTTAACCACCACTAATGAGTAGTAGCAACTGCGAATTAAGACTGTCAAACATTTAATACAAAAATCTGTCTAGCATACTTTGAAGATTTTGTACCAGTTTTATTGCAACATCTCTTTGGTAGGTAGAGACTATAAATAACTCACTAAACAAATGTAAATGCAAGAGAATTAATAACTTAGTAACCAAACTCTTACAATTTTGCTACTCAATCTTTTCTATTCTTCTAGACATTGTTTGGTGTGAGTATAAACACTATTTGTAAAGGTTGTAGTGTGACCTTATAAAAACACTAAGAGAGGTTGTTGTGTGAGCCTGTAAAAACACAAGTGTAAAGGTTGTTGTGTGAGCCTCAAAAACACAAGTGTAAAGGTTATTGTGTGAGCCTAAAAAACACAAGTTTAAAGTTTAGTGTGAGCTTGAAAACACCATTGGTAGATAGTGGAACACCCAATTGTTGAGAATTGTGGAGTGGACGTAGGGGTCATTTATACCCCAACCATTATAAATTTTGTGTCTACTTTCTACTTATTCTCTTCCCTATCTTCTTGTTTTAATTTTTATACACCAATTCAATCCCCCATTCTTGGTGCCTAGAGCCAACAAGTCGTATCTGAGCCAAAACACTCAAAGAAACCTTTATTGGTAAGTAAAAGATCATGGCACAAGAGGGAATCCATTCACACCTTAAGCCTTATTTTGATGGTTCCGACTATGCTCATTGGAAGTATAGAATGGAAATCTACCTTGACACAGATGTGGTGGACCTTTGGGATGTGGTTGTCAAAGAATGGAAGCCACCCACTAAAGTAGCAGATGGAATTGAAGAACTTACCCCAAGAGAAGAATGGGTTGAAGCTCATCGAAGATCAAATAGCAAAAACAAGAGAGCAATGGCCATTCTTCTAAGCTCTCTCTCTAGAGAAGAGATTAGAAGAGTGCAACATTGTCAAACTACACATGTCATTTGAAAGACTCTAAAGAACTATCATGAAGGCACAACTCTAGTCAAATCAAGCCGTTTGGAGATGTATGTCACCCAATGGGAACTCTTCATGATGAAGGACAATGAGAGCATTACAGAAATGACAAATAGGCTCTTGTCTATTGTCACCAACATGAAAAAATTTTGAAGAGCTCTCACCAACTATGAGGTAAACACAAAAATTCTCGAAACTCTTCCTCTAGATAAATTTGGTGCTAGAGTTTGCAGCATACAAGAGTCCAATCCGGTGATTGGCAAGGTTCCAACCGACGTGTTGATAGGCAAACTATTGACTCATGAGTTGGCCTTGCAAAAGGATGAACAAATGAAGAAGCTAAGAGGCCAAGGAGATTATCAGACTAGGGTGGTTAACCTAAGTCTTAGACCTCTTTTAATATTGACAAACATGATTGATCAATTCTAATGTTTCAAATTAAGTGTTGTTTTGCAATTTTTAGTTAGTCTTTACATTAGAAGTTGGATGGAGTTAAAAATCTTCAAAAGTAAACTAGTGCCTCCTAATTCGCAATCGCGAACTATAGGTTGACAAATTGGATAGACGTATTCGTGGCCCACTTCTCTGCCACAACCAATTCAAAGAAAGGAAAGCCAAAGTCACAGACGAATTCATGGTGTGAGTCATACCTCAGTCACGATAGCGAATTTTAAAGTAACTCAAAATGGAATCAAGTCCACAACCACAGCTTGACAAGTGTCCCAGGTAACTGTTGGAAGACAAAAATCACGATGGCAACTTGTGGGTAGCGACCATGAATCTTGAAGAAGAAGATGATCATTTTTGACAGAGGAATTTGCGTCCTTAGTCACGTCCTATATAAGAAAAAATGCGACCACTACTTTTATGAGCAGGTGAAAGGCAATGACTATATTTTCCTGGTGAACCAATGAGAAACTGCCATGTGGACTAGCCGTTAGAAATAAATAGGGTTTTCCGTATGGAATTTGGATTTCGTGACTGCTAAGGAGTAGTAGCGACCGCGAATTAAGTCTGTTAAGCATTTAATGTGAAAATCTATCTAGCATACTTTGAAGATTTTGTACTAGTTTTATTGCAACATCCTTTTGGTGGGTAGAGGCTATAAATACCTCGCCAAACAGATGTAAATGCAAGAGAATTAATAACTTAGAAACCAAACTCTTGCAATTTTGCTACTCAATCTTTTCTATTCTTTTAGACATTGTTTGGTGTGAGCATAAACACCATTTGTAAAAGTTGTAGTGTGAGGCTGTAAAAACACTAAGAGAGGTTATTGTGTGAGCCTGTAAAACACATGTGTAAACGTTGTTGTGTGAGCCTCAAAATTACAAGTGTAAAGGTTGTTGTGTGAGCCTTCAAAATACAAGTGTAAAAGTTTGGTGTGAGCTTGAAAACACCATTGATAGATAATGGAACACCTAATTGCTGAGAATTGGGGAGTGGACATAGGGTCAATTATACCCGAACCATTATAAATCTTGTATCCACTTTATACTTATTCTCTTCCCTATCTTCTTATTTTAATTTTTATACACTAATTTAACCCCCCCCTTCTTGGTGCCTAAGACGTTAAGTCATATCTGAGCCAAAACACTCAAACAAACCTTTATTGGTGAGTAAAAGATCATGGCATAAGAGGAAATCCATTCACACCATAAGCCTCACTTTGATGGTTTTAACTATACACATTGGAAGTATAGGATGGAAATTTATCTTGACACATATGTAGTGGACCTTTGGGATGTGGTTGTCAAAGAATGGAAGCCACCCACTAAAGTAGTGGATGGAATTGAAGAACTTATCCTAAGAGAAGAATGGGTTAAAGCTCACCAGAGATCAAATGGAAAAAACAAAAGAGCAATGTCCATTCTTCTAAGCTCTCTCTCTAGAGAAGAGATTAGAAGAGTGCAACATTGTCAAACTGAACATGCCATTTGGAAGACTGTAACGAACTATCATGTAGGCATAACTCTAATCAAATCAAGCTGTTTGGAGATGTATGTCACCAATTGGGAATTCTTCATGATGAAGGACAATGAGAGCATTACAGAAATGACAAATAGGTTCTTATCCATTGTCACCAACATGAAGAAATTTGGAAGAGCTCTCACCAACTATGTGGTAAACACAAAAATCATCAAAACTCTTTTTTCTAGATAAATTTGGTGCTAGAGTTTGTAGCATACAAGAGTCCAATCTAGAGATTGGGAAGGTTTCAACCAACGTGTTGATAGGCAAACTTTTGACTCATGAGTTGGCCTTACAAAAGGACAAATAAATGAAGAAGCTAAGAGGCTAAGGAGATAAATAAGAAAAAGAAAGAAGAACTTTGGCTCTTAAGTCTTCAACAAAGAAGAGGAGGTAGAAATCACCTCTAGTGACGAAAAAAGTGACAAGGAAGAAGAGGAGGTAGCAATGCTCTCTAGGAGAACAAAGGAGGTTATCAAGAGAAGAAAAGAAAGAAAAGGCTTCAAGAAAATAACTCTTAGTCCAAGAGAGAAATCCAACGATGTCACTTGCTACAAATGTGGCAAGCAAGGCCACATCAAGTATGAGTGTCCCAAATTAAAGAAGAAGAAGGGATGGGACATGGATAATAAAAAAAATTTTTCAGCCACTTGGGATGAAAGCTCAAGTGAAGAGAGGAAGAAGGAGAGGTTGCCAACATTTGTTTCATGGCGCAAGAAGATTCTACAAATGGGGTAAGTACTTCTTATCATTCTCATTCTGATTCTAAAATTGATGAGGTAGATAAAGAGCTTTTAGAGGCTCTAACCATGAGATGTGACAAATACAAGTCATAAGTAAAAAATTACAAAAAAAGGTGTTTAAAATTAGAAGATGATTACAAAACTCTTAGTGATCTTATAAATAAGTTGAGGACTTCTAATGAAGAACTCAAAAATTCAGTAGAAAAGCTTTCCACATCATCTTCTTTAATGGTTTCATTAAGAAAGGAGAATGACACTCTTAAGGGAGAAGTCATTAAGCTTAGAAGCTCAATCTCTAAGTTCCATACAGGAAAAGAAGCCTTGGACACATTGATTATCTCATAAAGACCACCACTAATTAGACATGGTTTAAGCTTCAATGAAGCCTTTTCATCATCTCAAACTACCTTTGTTAGATGATCACAACCTCAAACCTCAAGCATTGAGGTAATTGGGAAGAAAAGTGCTCCTAGCACTAAGCCTCCTAAGCCTAAGGGCAAAGGAAAGGCTCCCTAAAGCTCAAGAGCTAAGACTTAAAGCGCTAACTATGCCTACATTTACAACAAGAAGCATGGTCACTCTCATAAGAAATTCTCTACTCCCTCTCATCACATATATTCATGCATGCATTCACATGATCAAGGTATGAGAAGGCCTTCTACTCATACTAAATTTGTGCAAAGGAGAAAGACTCATAAGTCTAAGCTCCAATGCCATTATTGCATGAAAAATGGGCATGTTAACATTCATTGTTTCATTATGAAGGCTCACCTCAAATTAGAGGACCCTTCAATCTCTAACCCCCTAGGACCTAAGTATACTCAGGTACCTAAGAAAATGTAACTCACTTTTATTATGTAGAGGAGTGTGGCAACCACCAAATCAAACAATTGGCATGTGGATAGTGGATGTTCCAAGCATATGACTAGAAATAGAAAGTTATTCATTGCATTGAAAGAAAAAGAAGGTGGAGATGTCACATTTGGTAACAATGCCAAGGGTAAGGTAATTGGCATCAAAACCATTGGTAAGAATGGATGTTCTTTAGTTGATAATGTTCTTTTAGTTAGTGGCTTACAACATAATTTGTT
>CATIWR010085589.1:0-88561 GCA_949677035.1 Omphalea diandra | reverse complement strand
CCCCCCCCCCCCCCCCCCCCCCCCCCCCCCCCAAAGCAAGAAATTTGAAGGGAAGAAGATGAACATTTTTTGTTAGATTGCAGGAAACTTAGGTTGTACAACCATGGATATGGGTTGTACAACCTATGAAGAAGGTTGTATAGCCTACTAATAAGATTATATAACCCTCATTTTTTAGGTTTGAAATAAAAAAAAGGAAAAGGGGAAAGAAGAAGAAGAGAAAATGGAGTCTCTTGAATGTTCCAATAGTGTCTTTGCCCTCAAAAGCTTGTGGTTAACTTAATATCATCCAATATTGCTTAAGGAATGCACAAACATAAAGGGAAAAAGGTCTAGTGCTACCTTGGATAGGGTTGGATAGGGTTAGGATTTTAGTTTTTTGTGTTTGGGGGTGTTTGGGAGATGATTTTTATACAGTAACCTTAGGGTTTCCAAGCCTCCTATCCTTCTTCAAAATAAGGGGTATTTATAGAAGGGGAAAGGTCCATCAAAGCCCAAAATGGTTTTGGTTGTTAACTTAAAATTCAAAGAAATAAGAAAAATCCATAAGCATTTTAACTGAGAAAAGTAAAGAAACCCATTTTGAAAATCAACTGAAGCTCCATTTTGAAGTGACTAAGTGTCTTAAAGCATAAAGTCTTATCCTATTGTATTACTGGAGTCATTAAACATCCCAAAACCCCTTCAAAGTCAAGAAATCTAAAAGGAAGATGATGAACATTTTATATTAGATAGTAGGAAACCTAGGTTATACAACCATGGATATGGGTTGTACAACCCAATAAGAGGGTTATATATCCTGCTAATAAGGTTGTACAACCCTTATTTTTTGGGTTTCAAAACAGAAAAAAAGGGAGAAGGGGAAAGAAATTGAAGAGAAAAAGGAGTCTCTAGGATGTTCCAACAGTGTCTTTACCCTCAAAGCTCATGGTTAACTTAATATGCTCCAATATTGATTAAGGATTGTGCAAACACAAAGGGGAAAAGGTATGGTGCTACCATGAAGAGGGTTATATAAGGTTAGGGTTTTAGTTTTTTTATGTTTGAGAGATGATTTCTACAAAGTAACCTTAGGGTTTCTAAGTCTCCTCTCCCTCATTATAATGAGGGTACTTATAAAGGAAGAAGGGTGCACTAGAGGCAAAAATGGTTTTGGTTGTACTATATTCGTATCCAATCACAAAAAAAAAAAGGTGAATCTTCTAGAATAAGGGCTTGCATGCATGATTTACAAGCAGAAATAGGTTGTACATCACTAGTTCAGGGTTGTATAGCTTTATGGTTTAATGAAGGGGACCACTTCTAGAAAATTCCATGAGTTAGGGTATTAGCAAGGCTATACAACCTTGGGGAAGGCTATACAACCTTGAAATTTAGGGTTGTACAACCCATCAAACTTGGTTGGCATACCCTTGACTAGGTTTGGGTGAGGTCTTTGGGCTTGATTTTGAACTTCACTAAAGTTTCCTTGGTTTTTCATCCTTTCCTTTGAGCAATTGTCCTTTGAATTCTAGAGATTTGGTTCAATGATTTTCATCATTGGGCTTTGTATCCAAAGGTCTAAAATTTGATGCTCAGAGTTTGCCATCTACTTTGCAGGGCTTGGAAAAAAGCATTTAAGAAATGATGGTTTGAATAAGTCACGATAAAGCAAAGTATAAAATGTAAACTTTAGTAAGGATACCCGAGGATACATTTTCCTTAGCAACTCCTTGAGCAAGTGCTATGGTTTTTGATAGTCCTCTAATAAGTACCAAACTTCTTGGTAGCCCTTTAGCGAGTACTAAGGTTAAACATTCTTCTTCCAGTAGCCTATGAGTGAGTATTGGGATTCCCTTATTAGTAGCCTTAAGCATATACGAAACTTTGTAGCAGCCCTTTAGCAAGTACCAATGTTGATCATCTTCTTCCAGCAACCTTTAAACAAGTATTGGATTTCTTTTTAATAGCCCTCGTGTAAATATTAAGCTTCCTAGCAGCCCTCTGGCAAGTACCAAGGTTGATAATCTTCTTCTAGCATCCTTTGAGTAAGTATTGGGGTTTCTTCTTAGCAACCCTCGAGAAAGTGCTAAGCTTCTTAGCAGCCCTCTAGCAAGTACCAAGACATTATATTTTGAATAGATGGCTTCTTAGGAACAGGGTTGTTTTGCATTTTTTTTATATAGGCTTTGGTCTTTTTAACTAATGATTCTTAACTTAGGAGTGCCCTAAGGATAGTTCTTATGTATCATTAAAGACTTTCAGGCATTTGTGAGGTTCAATTTGTACCTTTATGGCTTTTTTGGCTGCCCTAAGTTTCCATTCTTATCTAAAGGTAATGGGTTTAAGACCTAGATGCTGTGGGAAATGCTTCTTCGAATCTTGTTATTTTGTAGAGAAAGTTGCTTTTTGGGTTTTGTCATTTTGATGGGAGGAGTCTTTCTTAAAAGTATTCTTGGATACTTTTCTTCCTTTCATTATTTCAATACATCACATTTAGTATATATTTGCATAGTTGTACAGTTTAATAGGCGATTTGGAAGCTCTTTTTTTGGATGGTTGTTTGAGATATGTTTAGGTGAACTGAGGTAACATTGCCTCCATTTTATAAAACTTTGATATTTTATCTATTAATACAAAGATCATATTTTCTTCCCCCTGATTGTGCATCTTAAAACATATGTTATTTCTTATTTCTTTACATATATGCCTTACAAGATAGGTACTCAAATTGTCACAAGCCTTAAAAATAGATGAAGTGTTGTCCATCCTACCTTGGTAAAGTGTGGGTTGTACAACCTAGTTGGAAGGTTGTACAACCCTACTTTAGAGGGTTGTACAACCTTAATCAAAGGCTATACAACCCATGGGTCTGAGCTTATTGTTATAAGAGCCCATCTCAAACTTGTTATCTTCATTTGCTTCCTCCAACTCCCAAAACATGGCAAGAACCTTCCTAAGGTCACTCCCACCCTAAGTTTAGCCCGACCTACCATGGACTAATCTTTTTGCTCTCTACTACTTTTCTTTTGTTCGACTTAACCTACACTATTTATAGGCAACTTATGACTTAGGAGACACCCCTACTCATACTTTTCACTTTAGAGATATAAAGATATGCCCTTTGTTAAAGAAGTTTGGTGTTATTTTTGACAATCACATCATAACCATATATCATATTACATTATCTCGACTGGATTTCTCGTATGTTAGAAAGATGGTAGAGCTATTTGATTTGTGAGATAAGAATGTACCTAGGTATACATTAGGTGAGGAGAAGATTCTTAAGGCCACTTTAATCACTCATCTCACCTCTAAAGGGGTAATGCCTGAGCTATTTAGGCCCATATTATAGTTGTTATTCTAATAGGTAAGTATTTATTAGAAAGAGAGGATAGGGAGATTGATCTTTTGATCCTTCCACTCATGAAGGGGGTTGAGTTAAAAAGAACTCCAGTGCTAATGATTCTAAATGAGACTATTATAGGCCTTGATAGAGTGGCTTTAGGGGTCATCGATTCCTTCATAAAATGTCCACTATTGATTTAGGTATGAATTTTGCCTGCAACCTCTTCTCCTTTCTTTCCTCTCATTTTCCTTTTCCTTTTCCTTTTGCTTTTTTTCTTTTTCTTTGTTCTTTTACTACCCTAACTTTTACCTAGACCACCCTTGTGGGTTTTCAATCCAATAGGCTGCTCAATTTTACTTAGGTTGCCCTTTCAGCTTTTCAACCTGACGAGCATTTTTCTTTTTCTTTTTCTTTTTCTTTCTTTTTTCTTTTATTTCTCTTTCCTTTTTTTCATATATGGTTGCAATAGAAGCCAGGGCTACTAGCTGCCCTGATTATGGACACAAGGCTTTACTATTTGTAGCATTACTCAAACCACCACCTGATTAGACCAGCCACCACTAAGACCAAATGTGCTAAACGGATGTCCCATATCACTGTTACCGACATCCGCTGAAGTTGTCCCTGGTGGAACCTGTCACGTGTCACTCTATAGATTTATGAAGACTGTCATCCTCTTTGCCTTAGCTTATTGCACATTTTACGATCCTGCTAATGTACGTCATTAGTTCAGTGCCCCTTAATTCGAGATGCAGTTCCTTATTTCATTCGTTAAGATTTCATAGTGCTAATGCTTCTTAGATAGAGTTGAGGCCACTTAGACCAATCGCTATATTTATGACTTTTATACTGGCTAAGACCCTTAACTTGATAATGATGCAAACTACATGGTATGGTTGAGTGACCTTTAGATATTAGGGATCACATTAGCTAGTAGTAAACAATGATGATTTATGAGGGAAAAACTGTCTTATATTTAATTCTAGTTCAAAGACATGTATGGGTAATTAACTTTAATTATGCAAATGCATTTTTGTTTGATATTATGCTTAACACAAACCATTTACACTTTGAACATTACACGTTAATTGAATGCAAGACTTTTGCTTTTAACAATGACACATTAGATTATCTAATTATCTTACTTAATGTCTTTGTCTTGTTGACAATCCCCTCATTCACCTTTGCCTTTTCTAGTGTCACCTAACTGTCCTATCAATGGTCCTCTAGTGGTCAGCACACTCTCTCGACTTATGTTATTTTATCTATTTTTTATGCTTTAACTTTTGCCTAAGCCTTTTTTTTAGGTTTTAATTTAGCGAGCTTTTTTCTTCTTTTTCTTTTATTCACACTTTAACTTTACGTTACCTCCCTTTTTAGGTTTTCGACTTAGTGGGCTTTTCTTTTCTTTTTCTTTTCACATCTCATACAAAAATACTTCTTAAGTCAGTCTAGATTTGTTGGCTCAATGAATTCATTCCCATCCATATCTACTAATTGCACCGCTCCACCTGAGTAGATTTTCTTAACCTTACAAGGGCCTTCCCAATTTGGCTTGAATTTCCCTTGGGGATCCTGAGGATGTGGTCAGGCTGCTTTTAATACCAGATCACCAACCTTTATTATGCTTGACTTGACCCTTTTATTGAATGAGCAAGCTACCATGGCTTGATACAACTGGATGTGATACAGGGCCTTTAGTCTCTTTTTATCAAGCATAGCTAATTGTTCAAATCTACTTCTCGCCCATTGGTAATACGGGATGTCAGATTCGATCAATACCTGTAAAGACTACACTTCTAACTCAATTAATAATATTGCCTCCATCCCATACACTAAAGAGTATAATGTCATCCCAATCGATGTCTTTGTTGTGGTTTGATAGGTAAAGGATAATTTCTTATACTAGTCTTTGTATGTCTCAACCATGTTGGCAAGGATGTTCTTGACATTCTTATTTACTAGTTCTACTGATTCGTCAGCGTATGGTCTGTAAGGTGATGATTTATGGTAGATCACCCCGTATTTTCTCAACATGTCATTGATCGCTCCCTAGAAATGAACACCATTATTTGTAACAATATGGTATGGCATGTCATACCGACATATTAGGTTATTCTCAAAGAATTGTACCATTTATTTTTCCCCCAGCTTACCAAAGGCTTTAGCCTCTACCTACTTCGAAAAGTAATCCACTGTTACCATAATATACTTATGTCCCTTATAGACGTTGGTTTGATTTTCTCGATCACATCAATGCCCATGTTGCAAATGGCAAAGGTGAGATCAAAATTTGTAACTCTATCGGAGACAAATGACTGAGGCTATCGTGAATCTAACATTCGTGACAATCTGAACCTTTTGAATACAATCATGCTCTATAGTAGTATGGTAATATCCCAATCTTAGAATTTTCTTTCCCAACACCTTAAGTTTCATATAGGGACCATAAATCCCTACATGTACCTCTTTCATGACCTTATGGGCCTCTTCCTCAGCCATACATCTCAAATGAACCCTATAAAGCATTCTCTTATGCATTACCAAGTCGTACACCATAAATTGCAAAGACAACCTTTGGATCACATCCTTATCCTTTTTCATAGCCCCTTTTAGGTATTTTTTTGTCTTTTAAGTACATTTGTATATTGAAATACTAGGGGAGATTTTCCATTGATAGTTGCATCACATTTGTACTAATGTAACATGGTGTCCCAGACCAAATTATGATAAGTGGCTTCATAGACATTACCCTAGGCCCTTCCTAAATAGAAACCAAAGTTACCAAAGCATTAGCCATTGCATTTTCTTCTCTTAGTAGATGATGAAATGTGATCCTTCAAAAATCCTACATCAACATCTTTACAAGCTCCAGTTATGGGCCTAAACATCCTTCTTTCAACTCCTACTCATCTATTATTTGTGAAATGACCAATAGTGAATCCCTAAACACCTTTGTTGCCTTAACCCTTATTTGCTTCAGGAGTTCAAGTCTTAGTGTACATGCTTCATACTCAACCACGTTATTAGTTACCTTATAGTCAAGCTTTTTAGCTAAAAGAAAGAGTTCTCCTTCAGGAGAAATCGTAATTAACCCTATACTTGCCTCTTTCTTGTACACTGCTTAATCAAAGTAAACTCTCCACCCTAGAGGTTTGATTCCTCCTAACCCTTCATTTGGAAATTAGGGAGGCTCGGACTCTTCTTCTTTTTCAAAGGGTTGTTATGCCAAATACTCTGAGACTGTCCATCCTTTAATCACCTTATTGGCTACATACTTAATCAAATTCAGTCAACATGATCAACCACTTTGTCAATCTTCCTATTAAGGAGGGGCCTCATATAGGTATCTAACTGAGTTTAGCTTTGAGATCACCTCTACCGAGTATGATTGAAAGTAATGCCTAAGCTTCTTCATTGCTCATACCATTGCTAGACAGGTCTTCTCCACCTAATTGTACTTCTTTTCATAAGACAATGACTTCTTGCTGAAGTAATATACTATGTGCCAATCTTTTATTATCATAGGGTAAAGAATGCACAGGGTCGCCTCAGACCAAGAAAAGTTAAAGCCTCAAATGAACATATACACAGGCACTGAAAGGACAAAATCTTTACATACTAAAAAATCATGTACAAGCAAGGAAAGAAATCTCTTTAACAAAAGAGGGATGTATATAGAAAGTATTTAGATAGTATGGAAGGGGAACACACAAGTATTTACATATGGGAAATAATTACATTAAAAAGAATGAGGTTACATTTATCTGAGGACTTTTACTCTTCCTTTAAGAAATGTAAATAAGTGGGGTATTCGAGTCCAAGGTACTTAATGGCTCCTGCATAATAGTTGAAAGGATTGTTATAGTTGATGGCTCACATAAGCTTGGGGAGTGATTGACGTGATCCCCCATTTGATTTACCTAAAAGTACTAGGCTCATGAATGATGAATCCTCCTTACAATCTCCTAAGCCTGAATGAAGCTTAGGTCTCAAGCTTGGAGAAATATCAGTTAATCTAATAGCACCTAGTGCTCATGGTGAAGTATGACGACAACATGAATGTAGGGGACTATATCAATAACAAGTTTAACACATCAAAAGTGAACTAGAGATTGAATGTGAAGTCAGTTTTGACTCCCCAATAGAGTTGACACTATGAGCACTAATGAATTTTTGTGGTTGCATTCAAACGAGTGGAATCTTACTTGCATCTTTTACTTTTATTGATCAATAAAGGATCAACAGGATTAAGGTCTTCATATTAGTGATAACCTCAAGAAATGGCATGTGTTGGATTAACTGGGGATCCTTTAGGCCTTACGCGAGTTTCAAGATCCATTTATCCAATCGATGGTCATCGGGGAATAAGACACATGACAATACATTGGTAGTATCCCTCACGTAATGTGAAGTTGCCACTCAACTTTGGTTAAGACAAGAATCTAGGGAAAGCAAATTTTGAACCTAATCTAAGTCAATTATAAGGCCCATCTCATCTTCACCTCATTCGACATTAGGTGTGAAAATTAGATACAACTTAAGAAAGAGGTTGGGAACTCCCAAATCGCTTAGATATAAGGATCTGGACTTCAAGCATCTTTAGTTCACTTTTAATGTCTTAACTGAGCTATTAATTAGTTTGGTAACCACCCCTAAGCATACATCTAAGTGCAATCCATTTAGACAAACCAAGTTATCAAACTAAGGGGAGGGGGGGGTCATGCATTCATGGTATGGGGTAAACATGCATCATCCATTCACACATAACATCCATAAAAGGGGTGAGGATCATGCATTAATGGTATATGGTAAACATGCATCATTCATTCACACATAATCCTCCATAATAGGGAGGGGTCATGTGTCTTAGTATGGAATCTTAGCACGTGGTCACCATTTATTCATACATATAATCATCCATAGTGGGACATGTCTAAGGCCAAGTCTATGGTATAATCAAGCACTCACACTGACAACCAAAAGAAGAATCAAGTTAATGATGGATAAAAATAAATAAGCAAAGAAAACTCAAAGCCAACGATGAAAGGGAAATGAAATCCACAATGATCACCAAATCATATCTCTATAGTTAAGGTGACTAGCATGTATCTATGTCTATAATAGTCACATTATATCATTACAAAACAAACAATACAATCCATAACATATATGAATAAATGCATGAATCATTAATAAAAGAGAGGATATTGACACACATAAGGCCAAACATCTCAAGGATGTTAGGTGGCCTAAGGCAAAGATTCACTCAAGTTAGGTTTTAGGGTCATTGAACCCTCACTTACGTTGTTTATGATAAAAACATCTAGGGTAGAACCTAACATAGCAGTAGTTAGAGTGCCCACAACAATATAAGGGATCAAAGACGAAAAAATACTATTCACATAACTATTCATGAACTCTAACACAAAGAAGGATATCAAAGTCAAGGAAAACTTGAGTTCCTTTCCTGATCATTACTCGAAGGTGTCAAAAATTATATCGAAAAATAAAACTTGGAACCTAAAGGAAACAAAAAACACATATCATCCAATCAAGATATCAAAGAACTAAAAAAATACTATTCACATGACTATTATGCATTCTAACATTAAAAAAAAAAAAAGATTACCAAGGTCAAAGGGAACTTAAGTTCCTCTATGGATTATCACCTTAAGATGTCAAAACAGAAGCAAAAACTTAACTTAAAGTTTAAAGGAATAAGAAAACACATAACCATTTTAGGTGAGAAAAGCAAATAAAACCATTTTAAAAGCTAACCAAAACTCCATTTTGAAGTGAATAAGTGTCCTAAGCCATATAGCCTCATCTCATTCTATTATTGGAGTCACTAAACATCCCAACCCCTCCCTCCCTTCCCCCTTTCCCTTAAATCAAGAAATCCAAAGGGAAGAAGATGGACATTTTCTATTAGATTGTAAGAAATTTGGGTTGTACAGCCTAGGAAGAGGGATGTACAACCTACTAATAAGGTTGTACAATCCTTATTTTTTGGGTTTCAAATCAAAAAAAGAAGGAGAAAAAGGAAAGAAGAAGAAGAAGAGAAATGGGAGTCTCTAGGATGTTCCAATAATTTCTTTACCCTCAAAAGCTTATGGTTAACTTAATATGCTCCAATATTATTTAAGGAATGAACAAACATAAAGGGCAAAAGGTCAAGTGCTACCTTGTAGAGGGTTAGGGTTTTAGTTATCTTTGTTTGGGGATGTTTAGGAGATGATTTCTACAAAGTAACCTTAGGGTTTCTAAGCCTCCTCTCTCTCTTCAAAATGGAAGGTATTTATAGAGGGAGAAAGGTGCACCAGAGCTAGAAATGGTTATGGTTATACCATATTCATATCCAGTCAGAGAGAATAAGGTGAATCTTTTAGAATTAGGGTTTACATATGGGTTGTACAACTAATAATGGGTTGTACATCCTTGCGTCAAGGATGTACAACCTTAGGGTTTAATGGAGGGACCACTTCCAAAAAGTTCCTTGAGTTAGGGTTTTAATAAGTTTGTAAAACCTTGAATTGATGGTTATACAACTCTAATTTGTGCACTATACAAGCCCATCAAGCTTGGCTGACAGTCCCTTGACTAGGCTTGGGCTTGGTTTTGAACTTCTCTAAGGTTTTCTAGGCTTTTCTTCCCTTACTTTGAGCAATTCCCTTTTACATTCTAAGGATTTAGTTTAGTGATTTTCATCATTGGGTTTTATATCTAAAGGTCTAAAATCTGATGCTGATAATTCTTCATCTTAAAAGTCAATCCCATCAAAGAAAGCCTTAAGTTAGAGATTCATCTCTTCATTGGCCATTTGATCTTTGTTCACAACAATTAAGTCTTTAAAAGTGAGGTCTGGCTCTGATACCAATGGTTGGCCCTTTGTACACTATGAAAGGGAAATTGAATTGGAGAACAATTAAAGTTTTAGGTTTAGAAAAACTCAATGAATGATAACAAAATAGAGAGTAAAAGGAAAGGTGAAAAAACACATGAAATATAGTGGTTCGGGTGTTAACTAACCTTTAGAAAAACTCAAAGAATGATAATAAAATAAAAAGTAAAGGGAAAAAAGAAAAGGGCACATGAAATTTATAAAGGTTCAGGTGTTAACTAACTTTACGTCCACTCCCTATTTTTCATTTGAAATTTTACTATCTAACAAGGAGTTTTACAAGCTTACTCCCTAAACTTAATGTCTAGGCTCACACCCAACCCTCACAAGTGTTTTCCTAAGGATCATGTTCAAACCCTTACAAGTGTTTTACACAAATGGCTTACACTAAAACCTTATAAATGTTTTTCTAAGGCTCACACTTAAAGCCTTAACAATTCACTCAAATAGTAGAAAGAATAAGAATTTGAGGCTTAAAGAAACTTTGCTATTGAAATTATAATTGTTAGACCTTAATGGATGTTTTTGGATGTCATTTGGAGAGATATTTATAGTCTTCATAAGCTAAATGACCATTCAAATGAGTTAATGATAAGGCTCCTTATAATAGGTAGAAAATCTTCATCAAGTTTTGAGTCAACTATGTTGAGTTGTAAAGTTTCTTTCACGACCATGATCTCATTTTTGTGGGTAGGACTCCTTTTAATAGTTATGATTCGCTATTATGTTAATGATTAGTGATACATGGCACATCCTGATAAGTCATTTCAATTAGATAACGACCCCTTCCTTATTAATATTTGTGATACATTGTAGTCTTGGTTGCGATCTTCATTTCATGGGCTATGTCACAAATGAAACATGGGTCGCAAACTATCGTATCCTTTTGGAGTTCTCAAAATCATGGATCAGAATCACGACCTTCTTTTCCTAGTTGCTACATGCTTATCCTAGTTGAAATCCATGTTTCTTGAGGGAGATTTTCAGGTACATTCCCAAGCTTGGAGATTTTCAATTTCTTGAGCTTCAATTCTTTTTCTAACTCAAATTCCTACAAAAAATACACACAATTTGAAACACTAGTACCTATTAATTTGATTGTCAAAATTAAAATTGAGATTGACCAAGATAGATGCCAAACTTAGGTCAACAAACTACAACTTTAATATATCCAAAATTTTTGAAAAAATATTTTCTAATTTAATGACATAAACAATATAGCAAACTATAAATTTATTTTTGTTTGACTAATGGAGTGTTTGACATTGCTATAAAAATGTAATTTTAAGATAAAAATTAGAGGCAATTTTCTCCCATAAATGATTATAGATTTTTATGAATAAAAAGATGATTTTGAGAGAATTTAGTATCTGAAAATTTTGTTAATAATAACTTCTTACTTACAAAACACATACTAAAAATCTTATAATCACTTGTAGAAGAAAATGTATTCTAATTATTATTTTGTTTTTAATAATAATTGAAAATACCCCCTAAAATTATAACAAAAAAAGTTTTAAATTATTGTTTGTAATTACAATTTTTGGTTCTATATCTGCAACAATTATAAGCAAAATTTAATTTATCTTTTACTTTTTATTTTCCTAAGAAATTGAGTTTTCAAAGAGTAATTTATAGTCAAATGTCACACTAGTTTTTATTTTTATTTTCTTAATGAATTAAGTTGTCAATTTATTTTGAAATACGTCAGGTCATTGTCACTTGATTTGATCTCTTGAATTGAATATATATTGATATTTTATTAGAATTTTGGGTATAAACTAATAGAAAGGATGCTGTTTTTTTTTTTTTAAAGTGTTTTTTAAGTCTATAAAAAATGTAGGATACATGTTTGATTAATATAACCATTTATTTTAAAATAAGAATTGCTAGTTTATATATATATATATATATATATATATATATATACTTTTCATTAATATATTTTACTTCTATAATAAAAAAATATATACATTTTTTCATTAAATTTAATATAATACTATTTTAATATTATTTTTATTTAATAAATAATAAAAAATTACATATTTATTAATTATTTAAATTTTGTTATTATTATTATTATTTATGTCTAATATATTATTAATTTTTAATAAAATCACTTATATTTGTAATTAATTTTTAATATATGTTTGTAAAAAAAATGTTAATTTAAAATTTTTAAAAATATTTAATAAATGATTATACATTATTTATTTTTGAAAATTTAATATTTTTGAAATTTTAAATATAAACTATCTTTATTTATTTTTTAAAAATTTATGTCTATATTGATAATTATATTTATGAATAGAAATTAATAACAGTAATTTTACTACACTCTTAATATCCATCAACAACTAACAACTTAAATCACTTAACTTCAGCTCATCATTTGAGACATCAGTTTACATTCACACTCACATTCAGATCCACATTCTTCTCCTTTCCTCACCAAGTCTTTTTGCTTATTTTATATTTTGGGTATATCTCCCAAAGCTATATATTTAGTTTTAGACCAGAATCCCATGCTTTTATTCTTTTTCTTGAATATTTGTAATAGGAAAAGATTTGAGCTTCTGCTCATGCACCATGAAGAAGGCATTGGACTATTTGCTCGTTGACACATATTTTAATTCTTGTAATAGGTGAAATATGATATAATTGATCCAAAATTCTAATCTATCATGACTCTGGACTCCCTACACAGTACTAGTACTCCGATCTTGTGCTTCATTATAACTAGGAAACATGAACATGTGGTCTTGTAGGAGTTTCTTGACTATAAATTACGTGAAACATGCCAAATCACAACGCAAAATAATTCAATTAGCTGCTTCGATAAAAATAGGTGCTGGTTAGCTCTTAAAGGTAAATATCTTGTTATTTAGCTGTGGTACTTCAATTCTCAGCAAAAATGATATGATGGGATGTTGACACACGTCGCTGTTTGAAATATTGACGGTGATAACGAACTATTGTTCATTGATCTTAAATAAGGCAGAGTCTGCTGAATTTAATACTAATTGAGATCCAGCTCAATTAACATCAGAAACTAGTCCTTATTTTCTCCGATTAAAAAAAAAATTAATCCTTATTTTCTGACCTATCTTTCTATCTGCCTAATCAATGTTTTTAAAACTAGATAAGGATGGTTAGTTGATTGATTTTGGGTCTACTTAGTTTAATTGATTCGATTAATTCGATTTAATATGATATTTTTATTTTTTAAAAATAAATAAATAATATTTAAAAATATAAAAATTTAAAATATATAATATGATAAAATAATAAAAAATATCTTTAAATTTTAATTTTTTTAAAAATAGTGTAATTATTTAAATTTTAACTTTTTTATAAAATGATATAGTTTTATATTGAATTGATTTTCAATATTAAATGATTTTTTCAGTTTTAATAAGTTTTTTTTATTTTGACCAATTTTATATTGAATCAAACTAAATCATTGACCAATTTTCAATTTTACTGACCCAATAGATCGGTCAGATCCAATCCAATTCTCAAAACATTAATTATGAGTTTATATCATACATGTATACTTATTAAACACGAATGAAGTGACTAATTCCTAAAAATTAATAAAGATTGAGGACAAAAAAATAATTCAAGTTAATATTTTTATCACGCTAGTATTGATATACTTGATGTTTGATGTTGTGTTTGGTTAGATTTTAACTTAAAATTCATTTCATTTACAAATGAATTTCTTACAAAATTTATTTGCATACAAATTTTTATATTTGACATACTACAAGATAAAAACATAATTTATTTCAAATAAAATAAATTTTGTTTTTGATTTAAGTGTAAAATTCAAGAAAATATTTTATTTTATGATAATATTATTATGTTATTTTTTAAAAATTTTATAAATATAAAATATAAGAAAAGAGAGAAAGAAAGAGACTAAGTAAAGAGAAATTTTTTTTTAAAAAAAAACAAGAGGATAGATAAGCAAAAAATAAAAAGAAAAGTTAACAAAAAAGATTTTAACTAATGGTATTTTTGTGATGAAAAAACGAAAATTACAATTTTAGAATTAATTAATCGTGTGGTATGTTTGTAATAATAAAATTTAAACACATTTAATATTTATTTTTATTAAATAATTAATTAATTAGTTAAATGGCTAAAAATTTATATATAAATAATAATTAAAATTTAGTTATTATTTTATAATAAATTATTATTAAATAAATAAAATAATAAAATAAAAATTTCAAAACTTATAATTACATATGAGTTAGTTATAATTAAAAATTATTTATTAATTTATAATTTCATTCTTATATAACACAATTTTCAAGATAACATAATTTTAAGAGAAAATTATTAAATTTGAATGAATTAATTTCTATTAATCAATCAAACAATTAATATTAAATATTTTATAATTTAAAATAAAATTAACAAATAATTACAAGTTATATATGCATAACAAAATATTATTTATTGATTCATAAATTTAATATTGTATGATACAATTTTAAGAAAAAATTGTTTAAACTTAAACAAAATAATTTTTGACAATCTGTTACATTAGTATTTGCTATTATATACATAAAATTTAGAATGATTAATGAAATTAATTTAAATTTTTATTTTTATGTAGAATTTTTACCTTTTAAATTTTCTATTTTTTGTTTAGAAATAGTTTAGACTTTTCTTTTAGGATTTTTAAATTTCTATTTAGAATATCTTGACTTCTTGTTTGAAAATTGTACTTTTTAGATTTTTCTAATTTCCAATTTAGAAATAATTTAGAATTTTTACTTTCTAAATTTTTCTAACTTTCTGTTTGAAATATTTTTTGATATGATTTTGACTTCTAGTTTAGATTTTTTTTTTAAAAGTTTTTCAATTTCTAGTTTATAAATTTTTTTATTATGACAATTGAGTTTTCAATTTTCTTATTTAGAAGTATTCTTTTAATATGATAATTTTCTACAAGTTAATGTAAAATAATAACACATGACTATATCATAGATAATTATTTGACAAATGACAATCGATAGTTTAAAAATCAACTTTGAGACTGAAATTAATAATATATATATTGGTAATTTATAAATTCTATCAAATTTGATAAAATTTAGTTTAGTTATAACTAATTACACAGATTTAATGAAATATAATTTCAAAAAAAATAATTATTTATATCAAACACACAATGTGGATTTTCAAATAAATTTCATAAAAATTATCGAGTTCATTTATATCAAATATAATGTAATAAAATTTTCATTGTTACTAATTCTTATTACTAATTACGGTTGGATAGAAACCAGACTTGTTCACCGGTTTTCTGCTTGATCGATTATTTTGAATCAGAATGTACACTTTAGTTCTCTGTCCTGGATAATCGAATTTTTTCAGCGTCCCAATAGCATTTTCTACCATTTTGCTGGCACTTGTGTTCTTATATCATCTCACCTCAACAGATTGCCAGACTGTAACAAAAATTACATGGCTATTAAACACCACCTGTCACTGCCAGATCTTGGGTTTCACAGTTTAATAAGGCAGTTTTATAATTATTATTATTTTTAGAATTCGAAGAATACGTCACATGGGAAGCTTGCAAACAATAAGCAATCAAATTAATTAAGTCTCGTGGAGTCATGATCATCAATCGACAAAAGGACAAAGACGTCTAATCATGCACAAGTATGAAAATGACATTATTCTGACTCGTCTATGTTAATCAAATTTTAGCATAAATTAGCATCGCTTTCACAGAATTTGTTGACATTGAAGCTTTAACTTGATGAAATGTTGCTGAGGCCACTTATTATCCCACAGTTGAACTTGATGTAATTATCTATCAACCAAATCAAAGATTTTAACCATGGATATTATCAATTCAACTCTACTTTTTCTAATGGATATCTACAAGTAATTAATTTAGTAACAAGCAAACTCCGCATCTCCAGCTGGGAACCTCACCATCCTCATTGTCTTCAATCCTGACACATACATGCAGCTGCAACATGATCTATAATGAAAATCGATAGCACAACTACAAGTAGTTCTGCATCAGATATGGGTCATTATGATGGGACCAGAATGCTGTCCTAGAAATCCTCTTCACTTTATTACTTCATGACCCAGAAATGGAAGCCTAGCTAGCTGATACTGATGTCATTTCCTAGGGTGAATAGTGCCTTGCAATCATTCTCTTCTTGCAATACATTCTTTCTTGGCCCTCTGGTTTGTTGCACAATAGCGAAGTGTCTCCGAAAGTACACTATTGACTTCTTTTTAAAGCTAATTCTGCTTTCATTTATGTCTAATTGAGTCCTCCTATCTACAGTTTAAATACTTTCCCGTTACCATCTTTTTCTCTAGAAACAAGGGTCTAAATCACATAAAAACTGCATAACTTACAGTTCAGCTATGAGTTTGAAGATTAACTGGCTTATGCAATTCCATTATCAGAAGAAGTCCTTAAAGAGTTGTTATTTATAGACATTTAGGTAAATGATTGAGAAATATATCCAACGACAGGTAAGAGCAGAAATTAATGGTCAATTATATTTTTTCCTTGACTTTTGCATGTGTTGGTTCTATCATGAATACCGACATTTTGTTTTCCCTTGAAACAGCAAAAGAAGAATATAAAAATTATTATTGCATTAATAAAGTAGATTGATGCATTAATATAAAGTTGATTAATAGAGAAATTCTTTGTGGCATAATTGAGCCAAATTTTATATGGCTAGGAAAGGGAAATAACTTGCAAAATTCTGATTTTAGATTTAATTTTAAATGAATGTTTATCATTTATCAAGTAATTATATAAGTAATATAATAATTTTGATAAATAATAATAAAATATATTTTTTTATTTTATCATATGACAAATAAACTAATAATTATTTAACTTTCTTAATTAACACAAAAAAGAAAATTTAACAATATAAAAGATCTTCACATAAAAATAATTTAGAAAGTTTAATAATGTAGAAAAAAGTCTTTATATTAGTCTTCTTTAAGACTTTAATAAAAATAAAAAATAAGCATTTAATTTCCTATATAGCAAAAAATAAAATTAAAGAATTAAAGAGAAAAAACGGTAAAAAAAAGTATAACTACGAATTTTCTAATTTTCTATAAAAATAATTATATTATTATTAAAATTTATTATACTGTTTTAATTATAGTTCTTTATTTTACTATTTTGTTTAATTCAAAAGTCTAATTAGAAAACCATTTTTATGAAATAATAATATATTATAAAGCAATAATAAATTTTATATATTATCTATATATTGTTTTTAAATTTTTTCAACTAATTGACTAATATTTGATAATAATAAATATTAAAATTGTTTATTATTTTTTATTATAAAATTTTTTATTTAAATTTTGAGTGAAATAGTTGAAAACTATTAAAATTAATATATGTTAACCATATGACCCTAAGGTTGCTAATGTATTTATTGCTCCAGTTTCTTGATCAATTGACTCCAAGGTTGTAAAGACACTTGTTGCCTCTATCTCTAGAGTGATTGATATGTTCTAAAGAATTTCAAAATCATGAGAAGTTCTAACATTTTATATTTGAGTGTTTATACTTGTAGGATATGCCTTATTTGCATAGAAGTATTGTTGAGACAAGCCACATGTCCAAGGATATAGAGAAAGAACATTTGACTCCTTATATAATTTTAAAGATGAAGGCAAAGCATCTAAAGAGGAAGACATGTCTATCAAAGCATGGAAACATTAATCAATCCCTTTATATACTTTAAGGATGGAGGCAAAACACATTTGAAGACACGAGGACTTGAGCATGTCAATTAATAATCCAACGACAAAGGTAAATAAGAGCTTTAAGGGTATAAGAACAAAAATATAAGGAAAAGTAAAGATAGAAAACTTCAACAACCATAGGCACACACTAATGATCATAGGAAATGAGTGCTGAAAATCGAGAAACAGCATGGAAAATTTTTTCATAAAGTACATTAACTCATCTATCTAATTTAGAAAATAACTCAATGATCATGAAAAAAAAAGTCAACCGTTGAGATGAAATCAATGAGTAAGGATGAATTTCAATACCCATCAAAAATATGTTCAAAAAGTACCACAACTAATCTATCTAAATATTGAGATGGATAAATGACTATTGAAAAAGGATTAATGACTATTGAGAGTTCATCCAATAATAGTGGCAAAAATCTAATGACCAATGATAGGATAGCTCAATGCCTATTGCAGATAGCCAATGATAGTTGGAAAGAGATATTACAATCTCAATGACCATGGAGAGAATTTAATGACCATTGACAGGTTATAAAAACTATATTTTTCAAAGCTGATTGGATTTCTTCCTTATATCCACTAGCTAGTTTTTGAGGATTTTGTCTATATAAAGATCTCTCTTAAGACTTTTTGAAAGTTCGAGAATTTGTGAAAGCCTTTATCTTAAGTGAGCTTTGATTTTTATACTTTGAATTAGTGAAAATAGATTTTTTTGTCCACTAAATTATAATCTTTTTACCTATTTTAGAGGTTTGGGCACTTACGTAGGATCATTCCTTTATAAGGTGTAAAGGTTGGTTTATCCCACAAAAATATAGTGTGTTTTGATCTTTTGAGTCTTGAAAAGGAGAGTGTTAAGATTCTTCTTAAGTCTAGCAAAAACGGAGATTGTATTTAATCATTAGAAAGATAGTAAAAGAATTACGTGTGACTTAAGGAGTGGATATAAACATTATTAGTCAAATCACTTAAATCCTTTATGTTGATTTTTCTTTTACCTTTTGCTTTTTCATTTTTTATATGTAACAAATTCATCACCTCCTCTTAGCTTTCCATCCTCATTAATAAGTGGCATTAGAGTCTTATCTCTTATTCAAGCTTAAGTGTGAGAGAAAAGAATGATGGTAGCATAAACTCAAAGGAAAATTAATTGTGAAACCTTCATCCTTTAATGGAATTAACTATTAATGCTAGAAAAGTAAGAAGTATTACTTTCTAAAGTTGAATACTCTTGAGTTATGAAGAATAATAAATTAAGGCCATACACTCTAATGGAGACCATGGGCCTTAAATAGAGAAGGACATTGATGAAATGTCTAAAAAAGAAAATAAGTAAGTGGCAAACAATGATAAGACTATCCACATATTCTTATTTGCCTTAAGTAGAAGTGAGTAAGGTAAGCATGAAGAAAATTGACAAAGAAAGCATTGAAAATCACACATGAAAGTATGAACTAGGTCAACAAAAAACAAGATGGAAACCCTCATCTTCCAATAAGAGACCTTTTTAATGAAGCTTGAGGAGAAAATATCTAAAGTATATGATCACTTCATAGAAATTATTGGAGAAACTAAGGCTCTTAGAAAAACATTCACTAATGAAAAGCTTGTGAAAAAAGTCTTAAGGTATCTACCAAAAGAATTGTGAGGCAAAGCCACATCTTATTTGGTGCATAATTTACGTATATTTCATAACTAATTCCTTTCAAATATTGATATTATTATGTTAATTTTACATGTAGAAAGGATAAAAGGATGTAAATTTGTATTTTATAGGGTTAAAAACTAGCAAGGCAACCTAAGTTTCAGTTTTGAGCACTACTCAATTCTTTAGGCATAACTCCTTCTACAAAACTCTAAATGAGGTGATTCAAAAGGCATTGGAAAGTTAATCACACATATAAGAATTTGATAATCACTTAGCAAGTTTTGAGTACTACTCAGTGTTACATGACCATGCACCTAAGAAAGCAAGGCAAGCTGAATTAAAAATACAGGGCCTCGATGCATGATCGTGCATCTCTGGAAACTGAAAAACGTGATTTTAATTTCCCTAAACTCTTCCCTTTTCAATCCTTAAGCTTTCCTACTTAGTAAACACCTCTAGAGCATTATAAAAGGAGGCAAAACCCTATAAATTGGTGAAGGCATTAAATAGTTATCCAAAAAGCCAAGAAATCAATCAAGGGTTTAGGAGCTAAGAGGAACAAGAGGGCTATCATTCAAGAGCTTCAAAGATTGAAGTCTATGTCTTCAAATATCATTAGTTTGATTGTTTCTTCTTCTTTTTCTTCCATTATGAGCTAATTTTCTTTATCTGGGGGTTATAGATGCATCTTGTTTAACTCTTATGATTATTTAATTTAAGTTCTTTTGATTTTATTCATTATTATGTTAGCAATCATTGTGTGTTTGTTATTATTAATTAAAGGGTCCTGAATCATATTGAGTTTTGTTAATCAACTATCGAGAGATATTTTTTATGAAAACAAACCTTCACCAGTTCGCTTAATCTATTATGTGTTGAGAGACCTTAATAGTTTATTGTTATCACTTGGATCTTGCTTTATTTGACAATAACATGATGTTTAACTATTGTGTTGAAAAACCTTTAGTTTAATATGTTCTTCTATGTTAATTAATACTTGAGAGAGATTAATTTACAACTAAGTGATCTGATAGTAACGCTAGATGAATGAATTAATTGAATGAAAGTTTAAAAGCCACAAATGGTTAATAAGTGAAGTTGAACTCCTAGCTAACTTCTTCTATTGATTATTTTCTTTGCAATTACTTTGTTTATAGTTTATTTTATTTTACTTCTTGGTTTAAACCAGCTTTCAAATAGGTTTTCTATATAATGCAAGGAACATAAAGTTTAGTACTAGCGATCCTCCTAAGAATGATATATGTACTCTTATATATTTTATTACTTGATAACTTGTGCATTTCTAGTTAAAAGTGTTTTATACTTAGCACACACCCATCATCAAGTATTTTTGTGCCATTGTTAGGGATCGACAACATTTGCTATTACCGGGGATTAACGACATTAATACTAAGAAATTGTTTCTATATTAATCTAGAATTTTCTTTTTATTTTTGCACAATTTGTATTTCTTATGTTTTATTTTTTATACATGATTGGAACTTCATGGTATGGATGTGCTTAAGGCATTACATGCTCAGGTATTTATTCTTACTATGCAAATAAATTGCATGACTTATCATGTGGTTTCTTGTTATTTTTCAAAGGTGGTATGAAAATTGTGTGGGAAGATTGGCCATGCAAGTATAACATGCCATATTAGGATCCCTTTTACATAAGGACAAGTGAGTTTTATAAGGAATTTTGATCACTAACCTAACAATGTTGACTATAATATTTACAACCGTGGTTAAGAAAACCACCCCAACTTCTTTTGGCCTAATAATAACTATTTGAACCCTAATCTTCAAGGTCCCCCTCCTTTTCATGAACCACTAACTTTCCAACCCCAAAAGAACAAGTCTAACCTAAAAAGCCTAATGGAGCAATTTATCACCAAAACATATGTTAGGTTAGCACAATAAGGTGAGATGAAAAGAAGATTAGACATAGAGCCAAAAAACTATTCTACCTCCTTCCATAACTTTGAGCTTTAAATGGGACATATTGATAATGCCTTAGACTCGAGATCTCTTGGTATCCTACCTAGCATCTTTAAGGAGATTACATTACAGAGCGGTGAGAAGAATTCAAAGGTGAGAAGAATTCAAAGTTAAAAAGAAGAGGAAGGAACTAAGAATGAAGAAGACAAGGATAAAAAGCTAACTAAGGAAAATAATCAAAAAAAGAAAGTCAATCCTTATGTGCTCGACCATTGATGAAAAAGAAAAACATGCGTATGAAGTATTTAACCAAAAAGGAGGGATTTTTGAGCTAGAAAAATCTAAACAGGTACGAGATAAAAAAGGTTTTACGGCCAAGGTATGCAAGGTAAGTAATCCTTTCTCTATTGGAACATATAATACTAACCCTTTTTTTCTCTCCCTTATTAATGAATTGAACTATGATGAGATAACAAAGACACATCCTTATCTTTTGCATTCTTATTAGTTAGAACTAGACCCATTGGATAATTTATACGATCATGTATATTTTGGAGAACAAAGTACCTGATATGTTCTAATATATGATGATATTGACCAAGAATAAGAAAAAAGGTCAAGAAAGGTATTTGGATTTGGTAATCATTGATTTATGGGGTTTGATTTGCATGCATCCAATTTTAATGAAAGACAATCATAAACCTAAGGTAAAGCTTAAGTGACCACTCTTAAGAGTCAGGCTAATTACATTAAATTGACATGTTTCTTTAATTTTCAATGTTGTTTTGGGTCTCCTTGCTTGATGTTTTATGTTCCTAGGTTTTGCTTGATGTTTATCTTGATGATAGATTTAGTTTCTTTTACCTCTATTAAGGTAATCCTTTTTTATCCCTTTTCTTTCTTTTATATTCATTGCATCACTAACGATAATGATGAATTTATGTTTGGGAAATTAAGGGATTTCATGTGCTAAATATGTGCTTTGAATGATGAAATTTGATCATTTATATGATAAAGGAATAGTTTCGAGGTATGAGGTGAAAAATCAATGAAGAATTTGATAACCCCTTATTTAAATCAATTAAGTTGAATTTGTTTATGATAATGACATGGTCTAAGTTGATATGTTTGATATATAGTTAATTATCATAAAAAAAATTTTGAACACAACTTGATGAGATATGATTTGGGATGCATCTACACATGTTATAACTTCATAAACCATCTTTTGACATGAAATCCTAGACTTAGAAATTTTAAGGAAATGATTATGTATTCTTTGATTTCCTTATTAATGCCCATTGATAACTTGATTTATATTGACCTTTGTCACCTAATGAGGCTTATAAAAATACTCCTTTGAGTGTATTGATAACCTTTCCTTCTTTAACCCATAACTTTCATTACAACCATATAGCCCAAAAAATCTTTTACTTCCCCCTTTCAAGAGAATAGAGCTAGGATATGGTTGTACAATGATGTGTTGTGTGTTGTGCCATTTATGTGCATATTTGAAGAATTTGGATAAATGGCTCATTTATTGTTGTATTTTACACCATAATGATCAATTCAAGTTTAAGGGTGGCAAATTCATATTTTGATACTTTGCTCATGTGTATATCATTCATTCTTTGTCATTAAAAAAAGATTAAAAGAGAAAGAAAAAAAGATGAGAAAAAGAAAGAAATGATGTTAAATGAAAAGGAAGATGATGACAAGAGTAGAAAAAGAAAGACCAAAATAGAGAAAAAGAAAGCAAGGAAGGATCAAGCCACCAAGAGGAAACAAAAAGGGCAGCATGGATGCTTTGCAAAGAATGATTATGGCCAATGTACATAAAATATTTCATCATACTTCCCATCATTAGTATAGATAATAACTTAGCAAAAACTCTCTTGCCCTTAAACTTGACCACTTTTTTATAGCCTTACCCTAGCCTCACATTAGAAGCCTAAAAGACCTTATGATCCTTAGGTTGCTAAGATCTATATTAGTGGAGAAATGTGGGTTAGTCTTGCCTATGGTCATGTATGACTTCTAAGAAGTCAAAGTTGAATCTTATTTAAGTTATGTGTGGTTAGAAGTTGAAATTTAGAATGAATATGTTGATAAGGCAAACACACACACACTCTATTGTGTTAATTGATTGTAAATAATGCATGTCAATTAAGAACTAATTGTGATTATAAGTATATTTCCTTAATTGATGAAAATTTTGGTCATCACTGAGATAAAATTCTCCTACATACCTTGGAACTTTTTCTTGATCATTTAAGTCATTAGACTTTACTAGGATTAATTCTTGCTTAAGGACAAACAAAAGTTTAAGTTTGGAAGAATTTGTTTGGTTTATAATTTTCATATATTTTATAACTAATTCCTTTTAAACATTGATGATATTATGTTAATTTTTCATATGTAATGGATAAAAGGAATAAAATTTGTATTTTGTAGGATTAAAAGGAAGAAAAGTGGCCAAAGATCAACAAAAGGCAACCTAAGTTTCAATTTGAGTACTACTTGGTATTCACCTAAGTGATCTGATAGTAACACTAGGTGAATGAACCAATTGAATTGAAGATTAGAAACCATAAGTTGTTAGCAAGTGAAGTTAAATCTTTAACTAGCTTCTTCTATTGGTTAATTTCTTTGTAACTACTTTGTTTATAGTTTATTTAGTTTTAATTCATAGTTTAAACCTTCCTTTGTTTAGGATTTCTAGATAATACAAGAAACATAAAACTTAGTGCTTATTGCACGATCCTCATGGGAACAATATCCGTACTCTTGCTCACTTTATTACTTGTCAACATGTGCACTTATAGTTTAAGGGTTTATTATACATAGCACTAACCCATTATTAAGTTTTTGGCACCGTTGCTGGGGATCAACGATATTAATACTAAACAATTATTTCTATATTAATATGGAATTTTCTTTTACTTTTTGTATAGTTTGTATTTCTTATTTTTTGTTTCTGTGTAAATAAAACTTCATGACATGAATATTCTTCAAGGAATTACAAACTCAGGTATCTATTCTCACCAAGCAAATAAATCCAATGACTTATGATGTAGTTTCATCTTCTTTCTCGCAGGTGATATGTGAATCATATGAGGAGATTGGCCATACAACCATAGCTTGCCAAAAAGGGTATCCTTTCATATAAGGACAAGTATGTTTTATGGGGAATTTTAATCACCAACCTAACAATCCTTACTACAATACCTAAAAATTTGATTAGCAAAATCACCCCAACTTTTCTTGGCATGATAATACTTACTTGAACCCTAATCTTCAAGCTCGCTATATCTTTCATCAACCACCAATCTACCAACCCCTAAAGGAAGAATCTAACCTAGAAAGCATATTGGAGGAATTCATCATTAATGATAGGTGCATGCTATATGTAAAAACTCTTAGACTATAAGTACGTAGGTTAAAAGTAATAAAATGTACTTGTAAGTACGAATATCATTCCCACGAAGATTGAGTTTAAGTGTTAAGTATCTTGTGTCTTCTATTATCTAAAGAATTAATAATGATAGACAATTGAAATTGTAAATTAGAAAATAAAAACAAACACTTATAATATTGAGGCACAATCAATGGAGAAGAATGGCTAGGGCTTCAACTTCACTTGGTAACTTCTAATGGATCCTTATTTCTTAACCAATTGGTTCATTCATCTAGTGCTACTATTAAGTCACTAAGGTGATCAATTAATTATTCTAAAGTATTAATCAACATGCAACAACACGTTTAACTAATGGTCTCTTAATGCAAAAGCTAAACCTTATGCAATATAATGATGACAATTCTTTACGATAGTTTCTTAGCACATAATAAAGCAATGGAGTTATTGAAGATCCATTCCATCAAAAGCATCTCTTAATAGTTAATTCATAAAATTAAGCATGATAGATGGCTAATCAATCATTAACAATAAACACTTAATAACTACTAGCAAAAAGAATGAATGAAAGAAAACCAAAAGAAATTGAATTAAGGAATCCAAAAGTTATCACGCAAGATCCATCTATAACCCTAGCCTTAGGGTTTTAGTTCATGATAAATAAAAGAAGGGAAGAGAAAATCATCAAATCAATTCCAAAAAAAGCCTTAAACTCCTTCTGGAATTGTCTTAATTGGATGTACCTTTTTCTCTTAAGTTTCTTGCCTTTTCTCTCTTACTTCTCTCTCTTAAAGTTTTTTTTGTTCTCCACTCTTTCATCTCCTAATTTTTCGTGATTTGCCTCCTTAAATAGTGCCCAAAAGGTCTTCGTCAAAGTAAAAAACTTAGAAGCCCTTAAAAGGAAACTTTGGAAGTGAATCAAGAAATCCCATTTTTTAAATTTAGAGATGCATGACGATTAGCTCTTAGCAAGGGAAGTACAATTGTGTTTCTTGGTTGTGTCTTGATCTTCACATTCTGCACTTCTTGTGCATGACCATGAGCATGGCAATACTTTTGCTCTATCCTTCTTGCTTATTCTCTTCGAAGTGAGGCACGATGATGCTTTGGACACATGGTTGTGCTTCTTCTTAATGTTCATTGGTCCTAAGTGGGGTACAACTATGTGCATGGTTGTGTTTCACCTCTCTTCTTCCTTTGCTTTCTTTTCCTTAGTCCTTTGCCTATAAGTATAAATCATTCTTTATAAGGTCTAATTAAAGGCAAAGTTTAAACATTAATTTCATAAATTTAGAGGGAAATGACCTATAAATTTTAACAATTATGAGACTAAACAAATTCTCCAAAATTTGAACTTTTGCTTGTCCTCAAGCAAGGATCATATACTTCAAAGTAGATTTCAAAAATTCCAATGACTAAGATCAAGTGACAAGGTCTTAAACAGAAAATTTCTCTCAACTATAACTATGACTTTCATTAAATAAACACATTTACTTATTATAATAATGAGTTCCTAATTAATGATGGTTTTGCCTATAATCAATCAAACATAAAACAAGCTGTGTGTGTGCCCTTAGCATTATTTTTCATGCAATATTTTGATCCTCTTTCCCACATAAGTTTAATAAGATTCCACTTCGATTCTAAAGAATCACTTATGGCCATATGCCAAACTAATCCATCCCTATGCATTAATGTAGATCCTTAACAACCTTGAAGATCATGAGGTTTTTTTGAAGCTTGTAATGCAAGGTTTAAGGTTAGGACTAATAAAAAAGTGATCAAGTCCAACATAAAAAAATATCTGACAAGATATTAGTTATATGGATGATGTGAAGCATGAGGAAATAAGTTATGTGCATTACCCATATTATTTCTTTGCAAAATTCCCATAACACCTTTTTTTTTTCTTTTGTGGTGGCTTGACTAAACTTTGCTCTTTTTTTTTTTTTTTTTTTCGAATGGCGTATAAGAGCATAATATTGCAATATCAATTTAGCACCCCCAAACTTGAATTGATCTCAATAATGCAAATGTTTTACAATGAATGAGCCTTTTTTTTTTTTTTCCAAATATGTACATAATTGAAACAACACACAACATTTCACTATACAACCATATCCTAACTCTATTCTTTTGATCGGAGAGGTAAAAGATTATTTAGATATACTTTTATAATGTAAGATGTGGGTGAAAGAAATAAAGGCTATTAATACCCTCTAAGGAGTATTTCCATCAGGCTCAAAGGAGTAACAAGTGATTATGTAAAGCAAGGTATGGATGGGGAAAAATGGGGCAACCAAAGAATGCCTTAATCATTACTTCAATATCACTAAGTTTTAGGATTTTTTCTCAAGGAATGTCTTAGTATGTTCTAGCATATATAGAATTTCTTCTTGCCTAAAAGTATACATGATTGAAAAATCTCGTATTAAAATCCTAGTGTTGTCATATGTGTTATGTTCATTCTAATGTGTTTGATTAGTTGTAGGCAAAAACATGCAAATTTAGTACCAATTATTATCATAAGAAAATATGTCGTAAGTAACTCTAATCTATACTTATAAATCTTCTTCATTAATTTTTTTACCTTAAGACACAATACCCAACTCCTAACCATTACAATTATAAAATATGAGTGGAATAAGAGTTTCACAATTATGTAATAATCATGCATAAATTTACTCAAAATTGCCCATAATTGCCCCCAAACTTGAATATCATTATCCTCAATGATCATAGGCATAAGAAAGAGATAAAAGAGGAGAGAAACTTCCCTATTTAGAAAGCAACAAAAAATCTATAATACTAAGCACAAAACCAAAAAGAAAGGCTTCAAGCCTTGCATTAGCATTAGGGAACTATACCAAGCACACAAAACATAAACATAAAGCTAAGGTTAAAGAGTTCCAATAAAGGAACACCCATAAAACAATGATCAACACCAAATAAACCTTAGGATCAAACATCACCATAAAAACAAAAGATAATAAATAGTAAATACGAAAGATCATAAAAGATGGATGGTCAATCTTATGGTAAAGGTGTTGAAGGGAACCCAACATGATCAAAGTAGGCTTAGAGACCACTACTCATGCCATTGATTCGACTATCAAGAAAGGCAAGTTTTAATCTTTCTTCATCTTTGAATGCTTCTTGCCTTTGATCCATATGTTCCAATATAAACTCTAAGTGTGCCAAGACACCCTTTGAAGGTCTAAGAGATGAAGGAGGCAATGGTTAGGAATGTGAAAAACTACCACCAAGAGTTACATCAACTTAATCGTCATCCTTATCATCACCATCATCTAGGTTTTAAACCAACTCATAATGAAGACCATTCTTTATAGTAAGCCCCATGCGCAATATAGTGTCATAGGTGAGCACATTAGGACCTATTCCCATAGTGAAGTCATTGGCTAGATGAGGATTATAAAGTCTCAAGTAATGCATAAAATAAGTCACAAAACCACTTGCTAAGATACCCCCTAAATCCTTCTTAGCGATAAACCCTATATGAAAAACTATCCACCAAGTCATTTTGATGGCTATATCACACCGGATACACCACAAAAATAAAAGCTCAATGCTATTTACCATTCCATTTCTATCCCCTCCACCAGTCACTAAATATGATAGCAACTGATGCATATACTTCAAGGTCAAGTTCCTACTTTCTCCTATTTTTCTTGTTCTAGCAACATATGGTTTTTGCCCTCCTAATGGTGGCCAAACATCTTGGTTTTCAAAAATAAGAGGGAAATCAATCAACCCATCATTTTCCAATTCAAACACCTTAGCAATAATGTCAAGAGAAAATAGGTAATCCTTTCTACAAAGTTGGAAAGATATAGTTCTAAAGCCATAAATTCCCTTACTAATTTGGTCTTAACATATAAAGAACTAAGAAATTCCATGGTTAATTTTTTTTATAAGAAATCATGTAAATTGTTACAAATTTCTCCCATTTCAAAACTTACAAGAACTCCCTTACTTCGTCTAATAACCCAACAACCTCCAAAGCACTTAAATCAATGAATTTAGTTTGTAAAAAGGAGCATTTAGAGAGCATATAATACCTTGCTTCATGCTTCTAGTTAGCGAAAATCAGTTTGCCTATAAAAGATGAAGGGTTTGCCATGGAAGGCCTTTGCTTGTGTTTCCCCATAATCTTGAAGCATTTAGGCATGATGAAGATGGGATTTGGGATGAATCAAAAGGAAAGAAAGATGTTTTGGGTGTGAGTTCTAAAGGTAAAGGTTGATCTTAGGAAGAGAATGAAGATAGGGCATGATTCATAAAGATGAGGCATGAATATGCTAAGATATGAAAAGAAAAAGTGAGAAGAAAAGAAGGGGTGCCAGGTTTAAAAATATGAGATATGATGGGGCACGATCATGTGCATGATCATGAATTTTGGTTTCCTCTATAATATGGCTATGCACAAAGTTCATACTTTGCTAAGTGGTTTTTGTCTAAGTTTGATTGAGGGCGTATGGTTGTATGCATGGTCATGTGTCTGGGGTTGCTGAGGTGGCACAGTTGTATGCATCGACATGCTTTAGCTCAGACTTAACTTTTTATGAGAATTGACCATCAATATAGCCATGAATCTTTCCCTTCATGGTCATATAACATCTTTTACATCTTTTATACATAAAATCAAATAAAAACCTAAATTCAAACATTAATACAATAATTATATCAAACAATTGCAAGGCATTATAATATGATCAAAGGTAAAAAAAAGGAAAAAAAAAACTCCCCCAAACTTAGTTAAAGATTGTAATATGATCTCCTTGTATAAACATCTTGCAATAACAAAAATAAAAACAAGCAAACTTAAAATGATAAATAAAACAAGATTGAACAAATCTACATATTGAAAATAAAAGGATAAAGTAAGGAGGAGTTGCCCCAAGAAAATGCTAGTTTAAGGTCCTTAGCTTGACCTTTGTGCTTGGATGTCTAAGAAGAGGTATTTCAGAGATGGAAACTTTCTCCCTTTGGTATGAGATCTTTATTATAGTATGGCTTCAGGCAACATCTATTGACCTTGAAAGTTTCTCCTTTGGAATTTACAATCTCAATGGCGCAGTGAAGGTAAATTTGAAATATTTTAAAAGGCCCCGACCACTTTGATTTAAGTTTTCTTAGGAAAAGCCACGGCCTTGAGTTGTATAAGAGAACTTATTGGCCTTCCTTGAAGTCCTTTAGTATGATATGATGATCATGCCACTTCTTAGTCTTTTCCTTATAGATGTGGTTGCTTTCATAAGCTTGAAAATGAAAGGATTTAAGTTCATTAAGTTGAAGTCTTTATTTTTTAGTGGCAAGATGTAATTCAAAGTTTAAGAATTTGATTGCCAATAAGCCTTATGCTTTAATTCTACTAGCAAATGACACATATTTTCAAACACCAAGTGATAGAGAGTGGTATCAATCAAGGTCTTATAAGTGGTCCTATACACCCAAAGTAAATCTGAAAGCTTCAAAGACTAATCTTTCCTTAAAGAGTTGAGTCTCTTTTCTAAAATTTGTTTGATTGCCCTATCAGATACCTCCACTTGGCCACTTGTTTGAGGATGATAATGCATAAATATCTTATGATTGACCTCATACATTTTCAATAAGGATTTGAATTGCCAGTTGTAAAAATGTGACCCACCATCACAAATGATTACCTGTGGTGCTCCAAAGTTTGTGAAGATATGTTTCTTTAGGAATCGAATTACCACCTTAGCATCATTGGTTGGGGTATTTATGGCTTTAACCTATTTGCATACTTAATCCACCACTATTAAAATGTATTGATTCCCAAGAGATTTAGGGATAGGTCCCATAAAGTCGATACCCCAAACATCAAAGAGTTTTACCTTGATCTTGGAGTTTAATGGCATCTCATTCCTTTTTGAAATATTACCTACTCTTTCGCACCTATCACAAGAGTTTACAAAAGCAAAAAAAACCAATAAATAATAAGGACTAAAAAAAACCACTTTGTACTACATTAGTCATTCTCTTGGATGGACCAAAATGTCCTCTACATTCTTGTGTATAGCAATGGAGTAGGATATTTGTCATTTATTTTTTTAGCACACATCTCCTTATAAGTCCATTGGTACATTCCTTAAATAGATATGGCTCTTTCCAAAAATAGAATTTAACATCATGTAAAAATCGTTTCTTTTGATAAGGGTTAAGATCATGAGGAATAATGTCATTTACTAAGTAATTAAAAAAATCAACATACTAAGGAGTTGAAGAGCTTTGAGAAGGAAGAGTTGCTCATTTAGGAAAGTTTCATTGATGGGAATACTTAACTCATCCCTTTAAATGTGCTCTAAACGTGATAAATAGCTAGCCACTAAGTTTTAGGATCCTTTCTTTTCCTTAATTTCTAAGTCAAACTCTTATAGCAAAGGTACCTACTTTATAAACCTTAGTTTAACATCCTTTTCAACAAGCAAATATCAAATGGCTACATGCTTAGTATAAACAACCATTTTAGAACCAAGCAAATATGTTTTAAATTTATCAAAAGCAAAAACAATAACTAAAAGTTCTTTTTCTTAGGTGGCATAATTGATTTGGGCCTCATTGAGAGTTTAGCTTGCATAATAAATGACATAAAGCTTTTTGTTCTTCCATTGCCCCTAAAACAGCCCCTATAGTGAATTTGCTTACATCACACATTAATTTAAAGGACAATGACCAATACGACTTTGTCATGATAGGTGCAAAGGCAAGTTCTTTCTTTAACTTGTGAAAAGCATCCAAACATTCATTAATAAAATCAAAAGGAACATCTTTAGCTAAAAGAACACAAAGGGGTTTAGAAATTTTTAAGAAGTCCTTAATGAAGCATTTATGGAACCTTGTATGTCCAAGGAAACTCCTTATGCTTATCACATATGTTGGAGGAGGTAGTTTCTCTATAACCTTTCATTTTTGGTTGGTGAACCTCAATATTATTGAATGAGATCTTACCCTCACACAATACCTTCACACACCATGAAATGGCACTTCTCCTAATAGAGCACAAGGTTGGTCTCTTCACATCTTTGCAACAACCTATTAAGGTTAAATAAATAATTATCAAAAGAATCTCCAAAAATAGAAAAATCATCCATGAATATTACGATCATTTTCTCTACATTCTCAAAAAATATTGCCATCAAGCATCTTTGGAAAGTGGTTGGTGTATTACATAACCTAAAAGGCATGCATCGATAAGCAAAGGTACCATATGGACATGTGAATGTTGTCTTCTCTTTATCCTCCAGTGTTATTTAAATTTGATAGTAGCCCTAGTACCCATTTACGAAGTAATATTACATGTGCCTTGAGTCAATAAAAGGCAAAGGGAAATGATCTTTATGGGTTTCTGTATTTAATTTCCAATAGTCGATGCACACTCTCCACCTCATCATGATTCTAGTAGGATAAGCTTATTATTTTCATTAGTTACAATCGCCATCCCCCTTTCTCAGGAACAACTTGAACCAAACTAATCCATGGGCTATCTAAAATATGATAAATGATCCCCACATCTATTAATTTTACTACCTCCTTCCTAACTACCTATTTCATATTAAGGTTAAGCCTCATTTGATGTTTTATGATAGGTTTATAATTGTCCTCCACCAAAATTTTATGCATGCAAATTGTAAGATTAATCCCCTTAATATCCGCAATAGACCATCACAAGGCTTTAATTTTATTCCTTAATACCCTTAGTAATTTTTCCTCTTATATTTATGTGAGCTTATTGAAGATGATAATTGAAAGAGTGTTGTCATTCCCTAGGAATGCACACCTAAGATGGGGGGTAATGGCTTAAGCTTGAGTTTAAAAGGTTTAAGAATGGATGGATGGGTTATCTAAGATATTTCTCATAGTTCAAAGGCTCAATAAGAGAAGAAGAAGAAGACAGATCATCACATACCTCAAAAGTTAGATTATTTACCTTTATAATGCTTTCCACCTCCTCATTCTCTACCATGGCTACCTTTTCAAGATCGGGTGTCTCTTACTCTTCTTTGAAGACTTCTTTGGCGCATTCTTGAACACTGTCGATCCTTAGGAATCTTTCATCCTCCATAGATTTCTTGATAGCCTTATACATGTTGAAGACTACCTCTTCATTTCCTACTTGCAAGGTGAGTGTTCCCTTTTTAACATCAAATAGTGCACCACCAGTTAGTTATAAGGAATGGGTATCCCAATAATAATGGAATCTCCCTATACACCTCCATATCAAGGATTATAGAGTGCACCAAAATTATGAACTTATACAATTTGATAAGCACATCCTTCATTATGCCTTCTGGATATATGATTGAATGGTCAGCTAGTTAAAGAGACATCTTAGTGGGTTTCATCTTACCAATACCTAGTTTTCAAAAAAAGTCAAGGGCATTGGATTGATTCTATGGCCTAGATCACAAAGAGATTTTTCAAAAGAAATAGGTTCAATTTATTTAAGTATAATAAAACTTCATGGATTGCCTTTTTTTGGAGGTAACTTGTTAAGAAGGATGGCACCACAATCTTCAATCAAGGTAATATGTTCTTTTTTTAGAGCACATCCTTTTATGAACATTGCATATTTCACCATTTGTGCAAGTGCCTCTATGAATGGTATATTGATTTGGATCTTTTTGAGCATATCCAAAAATTTTATGAATTGCTTATTCATTGAGTTTTGCTTAAGTCTTGAAGGAAAAGGAATGGGAGGTATATATGACTTTACCTTCTTCTTAGGCTCGTCTTCCTTGATTGGCTCTTTTTCTTTATCCATTTTGCCTTTCTCTTTTGTCTCATCCTCTACTCTAAATGAAAGTTCCTTACTACTCCTTAAGGTGATGGCTTTCACTTGATCTTTTAGGTTAGTTTTGGAATTGCTAGGTAGAGTACCTTGGGATCTAGAGCTAAGGGCATTGGCTATTTGTCTCACTTAGATCTCAAGGTTGTAGATGGAAGATGAGTGATTTTTAATAACTAAGTCTAATTTGGCATCAATCTTTCTAATATCTCATCTTAATGATTAAGTCTAGCATCAATTTTGGATATGAATTTTTCCATGAGGTTTTCTAAGCTTGACTTCTTTCTTGATGTTGGTAGTTCAGTGGTGGGGGTTGAAAACTTAGTGGTGGTCCTTGTGTTTTGGGACTTATGGTATTGTTGTTAGACCAAGAAAAATTGGGGTGATTTTGCCAATCTGTGTTATAAGTATTAGAGTCTGAGTTGTTGGGTTGATGATTGAAATTTCCCACGAAGTTCACTTGCTCTTTATTAAAGGGATTCCCTACTTGAGATTCAATATTCTTATGCCCGCCTTCCCCATAAAGGTTACAAAACAACATGCAAGAAAGGAGAAGATATCACATTACAAATACATGAACTCAATTATTTAGATAAAAAAGATACTTGAGCTTGCAATGTTTGCAATGCATCCATGTTTTAAACTTCTATTACTTTTGTTGGCATAGTCCTTTCATGAGTTTAATACTTATTATTGGCCATTGTCTCAATCAAATCATAGGTTGCTTTTGTTGTCTTATCCAAGAGAGATCCTCTAACTACTGAATATATGGTGATCTTGATTTGCCTAAACAACCCATTATAAAAGGTATGCACGATTGACCAATTTGGAATTTGATGGTTTGGACATCTTTTAAAAAATCCTTGAATCATTCCAAAGCTTCGTTCAATGGCTCCCCATCTTATTGGGTAAGGTGATCTCATTTCTAAGTCTAGCCATTTTCGAAGGAGGAAAGTATTTACTATGACAAGCTTGAGACAATTGGTCCTAAGTATTGATGCTTTTAGATTCCAATAAGTTTATCCATGCCTTAGCTTTATCCTTAAGAGCGAATGTAAAGAGGCATAACCCTACTGCATCCCCAGACATCCCTTTTTTCCTAAAGGTATCATAAATCTCCAAGAAATTTATAATGTGAACATTGGGATCTTCATGAGAAAGGCCATGGAACTAAAGAATATTGGTGAGCATTTGAATAAACATCAGCTTGATCTTAAAGGTGTTAGCATTAATGATTGGTCGAGTGATAGCCAGTTACAAACCTTTAAAAGGTGGTGTAGTGAATTCCATTGAGGGTCAGTCTCCTTGATTTGCCATCTCTTTATTTTGTTATTATTATCACCTTCTTTGATTTAAGTTACATTCAATTTCTAGATCAAAAGGAAGCAAGTCTTCTTTATTTTCTTAATTTTGGGTTCTAGTCATGCACCTAAAATAAAGAAACTAGAACCAAGGTTAAAAATGGAAAGTAAAACTCTATATTAATATAGAAATAATAACTTAGTATTAAAATTGTCGATCCCCAACAAAGGTGCCAATAACTTAATAATGGATGCGTGCTATATATAAAAATCCTTAGACTGCAAGTGCATATGTGAAAAGTAATAAAGTGTACTTATAAGTATGAATATTGTTCCCTCGAGGTTCAAATTTAAGTACCAAGTATCTTGTGCCTTATATTATCTAGAGAATTAATAATAATAGACAATTGAAATTGTAAATAAGAAAATAAAAATCAATACTTATAAAGCCACTTGGAATGATTCAAGCTCCTCCGAAATAAGCCAATACTAGAAAGAGTCAAGAAAGGTCATAAGAAAAAGAGTTTAACTATGCTTTATACCTATTCAGAAAGGCTTTTTAGATAGTGATTATGATGATGATCTAAAGCTTAAAATTATGTTTCTAGTAGAAAATCTTTTAAAACTTAAAATTCACTAATGATAATTGTGAGTGTGTCAATTTTTGAGGTTACACTTGAATGAGTGAAATCTTGCTTATGACTTCATCCTTCCATTGAGCAATAAGGGGTCAAGAAGACGGTGGTCTTAACATTGGTAATGACCCTAAAAAAAAAGATGGCATGGGTTTAGATCAATAGGGGACCCTTTAGGCCTTGCGCGAGTTCAAAGCCTTAAGTCTCGGTTATGGTCATTAGGGGACTAAAGTGGGACAACACTTTGGTATCATCCTTAGGAATTATAGAGTCACCACCAACTTTGGTCAGGACAAGAATCTTGACAAGGTAAAAACCTAAGCTAAGTCAATTAGAAGGCCCATTTCGTCTTAACCCCAATAAAGATTGGGTTAAAAAATTAGGTATGGCTTGGGGAAGAGGTTTGGCACCCCCAAACTGGCTAGATATTAGGATCTGACCTTCAAACATTTTTTGTTCAATTTTAATATCTTAACTGAGTTATTGATTAGTCCAATTAGCTATCCTAAGCATGCCTCTAGCACCATCAAATCAAACAAGACACATCATCAATCCCAAGAGGAGGGGGGTCATCCATAATGGTAAAAGGGTGAGATGTATATTGGTATCCACAGAGCCATCACATGACATGCATATCCATCTTAAGGGAATGTTGATCATGTGACATGACATATGGTCATCATGCATTCCACTCATTAAAATATGGTCGTCATGCATTCCACTCATTCATACATCTGTAATCATCAATTTTTATCATCAAAGATGACCATTAAGACCATCAACCATGGTTTTAACTCAAACAAACACCTATACAATAAAGAAGATGCACAAATTAGTAACTAAAGCAAACAAACAAATTAAAGCAATCAAACAAACAAATGAAATCATCAAACACCTTAACATATCTCCATAGTCAAGGTACCTAGGCATGCATTTAAGTCCATAGTAACATATCCCATCATCACATAAGGATCAATATAACACCAATTGAAACACAAAGAATAATAAAATGCAATATAAAACACTTGGATGACTTAAGTGGCCTAAGGCACACTCATAACTAAAGGAGATCTTAGGGTTGATGAACCCTTTCTCCTATTGCTCTAAAAGAGCTAGATATCCATGAGTAAAGATTAAAGTTATAGGCCAAAACATGTATTTGGTGACATATGCTTAAAAGTAAACACAACCTTTGGAAGGCTCTTAAGATCATAAAAACTCGAGGTTCCTTACTTGGTCAAACACAAAAGGTGTTACAATAGGATCAAAACATCACTTTGAAGCGAGATGGAAGAACACAAAGCATTAAGCATAATGAACCATAAAAACCATTTAAAACTTGACAAAACCCCATTTTTGAAGTGAATAAAGGTACTAGGCCATTAGACGTCACTATATTCTACCAATGGGATGCCTGAACATCATAAAAGGAAGTTGGAAAAGAGAGAAACTTAAATGAAAAAGGAGAAGCTTTTCAAAACTATTCCTAATAAAATAGGGTTGTGCAGTCCTTAAGGGGGGTTGTACAACACAAAAAGGTGGGTTATACAACCGACATTAAGGTGTTACAACCCTCTTTTTCTAGGTTTTGGAAACAAGAGAAAAGAAGAAGGGGAAAGAGAATGAGGGAAAAAAAAAAGGAGTTTTAGACACCTTAGATGTTCCTTTGCCCTCAAAGGCTCATCATGTGTTTTATGTCCTCTAAAATGTTTAGGAAATACACAAAGGATGTGAATTTCAAGCCTTGTTCTACCTTAAGAATGATTGGAATTAGTTAGGGTTTAGGGTTTCTATGTTAAGGGATGATGGTGGAGAAAATTTGGTTGAGTAACACTAGGGTTTTCTAAGCCTCCTCTTCCTCCTCTTCAGATGCGGTTAGGATTTATAGGAGAAGAAGGGTGCATTGGAGCAAAAAATATTTCTAGTTACACCATGTTCATCTCTATCACAGAGAAAGAGGTGAACCATCTAGATTTTATGGTTTACATGTAGGATGTACAACCATGGGGGGTTATACATCCATCTTAGAAGCTATATAGCCTTATGTTTTAAGGGAGGGACCAGTTCCAGAAGTTTCTTCTATTAGGGTTTAAGGTAAGGTTGTACAACCCAGTGGTGGGCTGTACAACCTTGGTTTTTGAGTTACACAACCCTAATTAATGGGTTGTACTACCCATTAATCTTGGCTGCCAATTTGGGCTTTTTGGTGGGCTTGGTTTGTTAGTTTCTCCAAAGTATCATTGTTTCACTTTCTTTGAGAATTCCCCATTTATTTTGGGGAATATTTTTAGTTTTTTCATCATCAGGCTTGCATTATGAGGTCCAAAACCTTATGCTTAAAATAATTTTGATGAAAGTTTTAAAAGAAACAAAGTTTTTAAAAAAGAATTATTGAAACTAAGAAGAAGTTTTAAAAGTTCGAGAAAAAAAATGCAGACTTGAAAAATAAGAAAAATTTTTATGAAACTATTTCTTCTTAAAAATGCGAGTCTTCAAAAGGAAGTCTTGAGTTTAAAAGACTTTCTCGCCTTTTTTTTTTTTACCATGGCAAAGAAAAACATTTTAATTTTAGGCTCTCAATGATCTTCAAGGGAAAAATATAACTTAGACTTTAATTATTCAAAGCATTTATCTTTGAGGCTAATTTTATAAATATCTGTTCAAAGGTTAAAACTCATTCTCCTTCATCATCTAAAATACATATGCATAGCTTTAACTACTCATATTCACATGCACAAGCAAATCATGCTTTTTATCTATAGTCTTAAACATAAAGGCCAAATAGAAATTAATACGTTTTCCATATTCCTAGGTCTCAAACTCAAAAGAAACACTTTATGACTACTCTATTTAAGGATCTCCAAAAGTATTTCCTTAGCATTGCTATTATTATGAAAAACTTGAATACAAGACATACTTTTGATATAGTAGAGTAAACAATAAAAATATCTATTTTCTTAACTCTTATAGACCTAAAAAGAAATTCGTATAGAAAAAAAAAAGTTTGATTTGTGGGTTGGGAACTTCTTCATCAAGTGCTCAAAATATAGAATTCAAATGGTGAATGGTGAAAGATAATGAAGAAAACAATATCAAGTTTTAGAAGAAAAATGATACTAAGCCATCTCCATAAGTGGTGTCAATAATTATCATTAGATTTGTAATGTATTCCTCACCTTACACACACACACACACACACATATATATTATCTTATGTTATACTTTGGCATATACAATAATTATGTATTTGTTTTTATTATCTCATTTTCTTCAATAAGTGGTATCTCATTTTCTCTATAACCCTAATGTTTGTAAGCTTTCTAGTAATTGGAACTAAGCCAATTTATCCATTTTTCTCAAAAAAGGGCAAATACTACTTTCTTTTAAAAATAGGGGGAAATAGACTTTATTATGGCAGTTTTCCCGCTTTGGCTCATTTTGTCATGATGATAAAAAATTAGAGAAGTTTTTGATAATTGATAATATTTTTTATTTTTGTTATTTTTTATTTATGTAATTTATTTTACCAACCATTATAGTTTTGCCATCATCAAAAAAAGAGGCAAATATTAACCATGTGACTAAAAGGTTGTTAGGGCACTTATTTCCTTAACCTCTAGAGTGATTCATATGTTTTGAATGATTTAAAAATTAAGGGAAATTCTAATATTTATGTTTGAGTATTGGTGCCTATATGATATATCTTATTACATAAGAGTATTATTGATTTCTTAAGATAATTTTAAAGATGAAGGCAAAGCATGCCTTAAGGGCAATGCTTTAAGACAAGCCACATGTCCAAAAATATAAGGAGAAAATTCTTGACCCCTTTGATGCTTTTAAAGATAAATGTAAAACACCTGAGGAAGAAGACATACCAATTGAAAAATGAGGCATTAGTTGATCCCTTTATATGTTTTTAAAGATGGAGGCAAAGAGTAATTAAAGACGAAAGGACTTGAGTATGTCAATGAACAAGCTAAAGACTAAAATAAATAAGAGCTTCAACATTATAAGAATAAAAATAAAAGAAAAATAAAGATGGGTAACTTTAATGTTTATAGGCAATGCATATCTTCAAAAAACACCATAACTCACCTCCTACCTAATCTAGAAGGTAGCTCAACAATTGTGAAAAAATAATTAATAACCATTATGAGACTAGTGAGTGTGGATGAATTCTAATACTTATTGAAAAAAATTTCAAAAGCATCTCCACTAATTTATTTAAGTTTAAGCTAGATATACCATAATTGAAAAGGCTCAACGACCATTAAGAGGCCATCTAATGATAATGACAAAATATCTAATGATCATTGATAAAAAAGCTTAATATTGTAAACAGTCGATGACCATTGAAAAATATACATTACAATCTCCACAATCATAGAGAGAATTTAATAATTATTAACAAGGAATAACAACTATATTTTCAAAAGCTAACAATATTAGTTTCTTGTGTCTATTGACTAATTGTTATAACTTTGTCTATCTAAAGAATTTCATTAAGAATTTTCCAAATTTAGAGAATTTGTGAAAGCTTTGCTCTTAAACGAGCTTTGATCTTTGTAGTTTTAGGTAGAGTGAATGTTTATGCATTTTTGCGACTATCATTGGAGTTAGTGAGTTTAAATTTTTTATACACTAATTGTAATCTCAGTGCTCATTTTAAAGGCTTTGACATTTACCTAGAATCTTTTCTTTTGTAAGGTGCAATGGTCAGTGTTTAGTTCATAAAAATACTAAAGTGGATTTTACTCTCTTAAACATTGATTTATATGCCATGAATATAACAATTTAAAGATGAGTGAACATTAATGGTCTAGGTCATTGATTTGCCTTTTAAGATATAAGAAACTCCTCCTTTATTTCTTACACCTTATCCAAATCTAGGGTGGAATGGGTGATATCTTCTCAGGTCAGTCTTACTTTCACTTAGGTCTCAATGAGTGATCTTAACTCTATCTTCTATATTCAATGAGTGATCTCAACTCCATCTAATACATATATAAGATTCTTCTTTGTTTTCATTTTTATTACTTATCATGATAGATCATTAGACTATAGACAAATGAAATCATCCCTAAAGCTAACCTTAATAAAATGACTCAATTCGTATCACAATACATTTACATATTAATGCAAGCATATGAATTATGCAACTATTGAATTCATTAGTGCCTTATGCCATCATGATGCATGAATTTAAGGAAAGAAGGAAAGAAAGTAATGGAATGGCACAACAAATATTTTTTACTTATAACTTACTTGCTAAGCTTGATGAATACCTAAGTCTATTAGCTTTCTTGGTTTCCTTTAAGCTCTTATCGGCATAGCAACACATGTATTCCTCATCTTTAGCAACCTAACTAGAATAAAAAGGAAAAACTTAAATTGCCCAATTAAATCAAAAGTTTTAAAATATCAAGATATGCCCATTGATAACCTAACTCTTAACCAACTCTAAAATAATATGATGAAACTACTTATAAGTGTTAGATAAAAAGATTTAACATCCTAAGTATCAAATCCCTTTTTTTTGAACATTCACGAACTACCTTATAAAACCTAAGAAATCTAGCTAAGAATTTGGACTTCTACAACCATAAATTGACTTCTAATACCTACTAATCATGATAAATGCCATTTATTTAATTGGAGAAAGATTCCTCAACTAGGTTTCTTAATGTCTTTAAAGAACACTTGGTGACACTAAGTAAACTTTAGAGAATTTTTGTTAATCTTTATCGGTATGTATTTAATAATGTGGATTTAAGGTTAATCCAATGATCTAAGGTACTAAGGGTTTAATAAAGGTGAAAGAGTCGATATTTCTTTCAATTTCTATTAAGAAGTTTAAAATGAAAAGGTATTTATATTGAAAAACTCAATATGACTGTGTGAAAAAAATAACTAGTGTAAAGAGGGTGACACGACTTAGTATAAAGATGACATAACTCTATATAGATGATTTTATTTTCTTCTATTTATTAATTTTATATAGAGTTATATGGCCTAAGTGTTTTTATGCAACCTATAACATGGATTATGAATGCCTTGATTTTCAAGGCTACGTTCAAATGAGTGGAATCTTACCTGCAACTACCACCTTTTATCAATCATCTAGGGATCAAGAGGACGAGGGGTCATACTTTGGTAATAACCCCTAGTCATGGCATATGATTTGGATCATCGAGGGATCCTTGAGACTTCACGTTAGATAGAAGCCCTTTTTCCAAAGTAGTGGTCAACAATGAACTAAGGTGGGATAACACATTCATATCATCCTTAAATGTATTATGAAGTTGCCACCCGACTTTGGTCAGGACAATAATATGGGGAAGGGAAAATCTATACCTATTCTAAGTCAATTAGAAGGCCCATTTCATCTTCACCTCATCAAAGATTGGGTTCAAAAATTTGATACGTCATGGGGAAAAGGTTAGACATCCCAAACCACCTGGATATTAGGATCCGACCTTCAGACATCTAGGGTTCACTTTTAGTGATTTAATCTAGTTATTGATTAGTCCAATTAATGCCTCTAATCATACATCTAAGCATGGTTCAATCAACAAATCAAATCATTAATCAATGGGGAAGGGAAACATGCATTATAACATAGGGACTTCATGCATCCATCATCCACTCATTCACACATATAACCATCCATTATATCGAGGTGGGGTCATGCATCATGGTATGGGGTAAGCATGCCTAAACATCCATCCACACATATAATATTCAATAGGGAAATGGTTGAGACCAAGTTCATGGTCTAATCCTTAACAATCACACCTACCCACAAGAAGAAGAAACAAGTTAGCAATAAATCAACATAGAGATAAATAATAAAAAAAGAACCTTAAAGTGAAAAAGGCAAGGAAACAAGGTTTATGATTATCACCATACCATAACTCTATAGCCAAGGTGCCTAAATATGCATCTAAATCCATAATGGTTACATTTTATCGTCATAAACCAAAATACTCATCTTGTAACACATATGTACAAATACATAAATCATAAATGGAAGAAAATGAATGAACATATACACACCATGCTAAAAATTTGGAGGGCATTAGAAAACTTTGAGGCTAAGATTCACTTATATGAAGTCTTTGGGTCTTTAAACCCTCATTCATCTTGCTCATAAAGAGCTAAAAACATCTAGGGCAAAACCTAACATGGGAATAATTAGAATGCCCACAACAATCCAAGGGATCTAAAGAACTTAAAAAAACTATTCACATGACTATTCATGAATTCTAACTCAAAGATGGATATCAAGGTCAAAGGAAACTTGAGTTCCTCTTTTGATCATCACTTCAAGATGTCAAAAGCAAAAAAAAAAAAAAAAAAAAAAAAAAACAAAACAAAACAAAACTTGAAACTTCAAAGAAAATAGAAAATGTGTAGCATCCAATCAAGGCATCAAAGAACTAGATAACACTATTCATATGACTATTCATGAACTCTAACTCAAAGAAAGATATCAAGGTGAAGGGAAACTTGAGTTCCTCTCTTGATCATCACCTCAAGATGGAAAAAATAAAAAGAAAACTTAACCTTTAAAATCAAAAGAAAGACAAACATAAAAGAAACATCTTTATTAAAAAGCAATGAAATCATCTATGAAACAAACTAAACCCTATTTTTTAAGCGAATAAAGGTCCTAGGTTGTCAAACCTCAACTTATTCTACCATTAGAGTCATGAGACACCTTAATAGAAACCCAAAAAAGAAAGAAATTCAAAAGAAAATAAAATAGAGTGTGGAAAAACCCGTATACTAGTCAAGCTGGGCGATACAGCCTAAGAAGAGGGTTGTATAACCTACCAACAAGGCTATACCACCCTCCTTTTTTAGGTTTCTAAAACAAAAAAAAAAAAAAAAGGGAAGGAAGAGAAGGGGGATGGATTCCTAAGTGTATTCTAGTGATATCTTTGCCTTCAGAAGTATGAAAATTAGTCCAATATCCTCCAAATATGTTATGGAAATGCACAAATAAGAAAAAAAAAAGCCTTGGTTCTACCTTGGAATAGGTGAGGTAAGGTTTGGGTTTAGGGTTTTTATGTCAAGAGGTGTTTGAAGAGAAATTTTGATAGAGTTTTGATGGGTTTTTTCAAAAGTTCCTTCTCTCTTCAAAATGGAGGGTATTTATGAGTGTTGGGCAGGTGTATAGTGCCGAGAATAGGCTTAAAGACACCATGGATGTATCCAATCATAGAGAACAGAAGTGTCATACTAGAATTAGGGTTTTCATGTAGGTTGTACAACCAAGAATAGGTTGTACATTCCTTTGTCAAGGCTATACAACCTTAGGGTTTAGTAGGGGGACCACTTCTAGGAAGTTCCATAAGTTAGAGTTTTAGCAAGGTTGTACAACCCTGGGGAAGGTTGAACAACCTTGGGGAAGGTTGTATAGCCTTAAATTAAGGGTTGTATAACCTTGATTTATGGGTTATATTTCCATTAAGATTAGCTAGCAACCCTTATCTAGGCTTGGGTTTGGTTTTGAACTTCTCCAAGGTTTTATAGGCTTTTCATCCCTTATTTTTAGTAACTCCCCTTTGCATTTTGGGAATTTGATTCAATGATTTCCATCATTAGACTTTGTATCTTAGGGTTTAAAATCTAATGTTCATAATTTTCCCATTGCTTAGTAGGGCTTGGAAAACAACATTTGAGAAGTGACGATTTGAATAAGTCACGAGAAAGCAAAGTATAAAATGTAAACACTAGTAAGGATACCTAAGGATACAATTTTCTTAGCAGCTTATCAAACAAGTGTTAAGGTTTTTGGCAGCCTTCTAGTAAGTATCAAGCTTCTTGGCAATCCTCTAGCAAGTACCAAGGTTGATCATTTTCTTCTAGGAACCCTCAAGAAAGTACTAAAATTCTCTTCTTGGTAGCCCTCGAGTAGATACTAAGCTTCCTGGTAGCCCTCTATCAAGTACCAAGGTTGGTGATCTTCTTCTAGTAGCCTTTGAGCAAGTACTGGAATTACCTTCTTAGCAGCCCTTGAGCAAATACTAAGCTTCCTGACAGCCCTCTAACAAGTATCAAGGTTGAACATCTTCTTCCACCAACCCTCAAGCAAGCATTAGAATTCCCTTTCTAGCAGCCCTCAAGTAGATACTAAGTTTCTAATATCCTTCTAGCAAGTACTAAGTTTAATCATCTTCTTCCAATAGCCTTCATGCAAATACTAAGTTTCCTAGTAGCCTTCTAGCAAATACTAAGGTGTTCTACTTTGAATAGATGGCTTCTCATATGTAGGGTTGCTTTTGCATTTTTCAATGTATGCTTTGGTCTATCTGATTGACGATTATGACTTAGGGGTGCCCCTTGAATAATTCTTATTTGACCTAAGGCTTTCTAGCATTTGTGAGGTTGAATTGTACCTTTACAACCCTTCTGACTGCCCTGGGGTTCTATTCTTGTCTGAAGGTAATGGGCCCGGGCTCTATATGTTAACGGAAGTGCTCCTTAGGTTTTGTTATTTTGTAAAGAAAGTCATTCTTTGGGTTTCGTCATTTTAGAGAGAGAAATCTTCCTTGAAAATATTTTTAGGGCTTCAAAAGGAGTCCACTTGTCAGTGAAAAGGTTCATGATGGTTTGATCTAGATTTGATAACTTGGAGTATTCTTTGTCGTTTTGAAAGCAATGAGGGCATTTTAGCCAATTGATCACCTTAGGGCTCCTTTAGAAGATTAAGGGTATTTTAGTGGCATTTTTGGACTTTTTGGGAGGTTTGGGGTATTTTAGTAATTTAGTCATAATTGAGCTTTTTAGGAAGCTAGGGTATTTTGGTAATTTAGCCATAATTGGGCTTTTTAGGAAGTTGGGAATGGGCTTAATGGGCTAGGAAGGTAACACAAGGCTTACTAGGGCTAGGAAGCCCTAGGTCAGCCAAGGTTAGCTCACCCCAGCCCGACTTAGGTTATACAGCCCAAGGCCACTATATAAAGGCCTCGAGAGCCATTAATGTCATTTGCATCATTTTTCTTCTCTCTCTTCACTTCTTCTCTCTAGGCTTTAGACTTAGCTCTTAAGAAATCTTGGCTTTTTTTTGTGATCGACATGGCCGAGTTTCCCAATGATGAGATGTACGATGTCCAGGTGGAATTTCCCAATAAGGATCTCTCGACTCTTGACACACTTGATTAGTTGCAATTATAATAAGGGTTCAAATGAGTGAGCTCGCTGAAGAATGCGATAGTGAAGATGATTCCACCTGGCTATCCTCCAACTGGCGACACATCGATGGTCTATAACCTATATCGTCATTTATCAGGAGCCGCCTCAAGATTGGTACATATTATTTTCCTTCTTTCTCAATTTTATTTTTACTTTTTGGGCACTTTATAAATATAGGCTCTAAGCACTGCCCATGAATTTACTTCTTGCCTGTAAACATTAGGTTAGCTCATAAAATATTCATAAATAATTTTTAAGACACTCACCCTTTATTTTAAGCAAAATTTTTTTATCTACCAATCTTGTTGATTGTCTTGATTTGAATGACTTATTCTTCGACCTACATAAGGAAGTAATTAAAATTAATTTATGGAATGTTTTGTGAATAATTAGGGTACACACTTGAGTGAACAATCCATTATCTCTGCAAATTTGCTTGTCTTGCGGTATTTTATCCTTTTTTTTTTAAACGCATATGTGTTTGTTTGTCTTATTATTATTTTTCCTTTCTTTATTTAAGGAATCATCTCCTTCCAGATAGAAGGTGGCTTCAGCGGTCCTACTGGGGCATAGAGGTGTATATTGCATCCTTGGGTGGTGGGCCACCTAGGGGGAACAAGATCTATACTTTTTTATTACTGCTTTCTGATGAGACATCAAGGATCAATTCATCAATGGTACATACATTGGTGGAGTGATGGATGGACATAATCCCCTGCCTAATTGGTGAGATTACAATCACTCCTAGGGATTTCACCTTTCTAATCGAGTTACGATTCGCAGGCATTCCATTGCCAATCGATTTCGGGGTACACTATCTTGTTCTTTAACAAGATTATCTATGGAGGGTCCTAGGTTGTGTCCCTTTATTATAAGGGAGTCAGGTTGTGATAAGGCTGAGTATTCTAACTAGTCCTCTTATCGTTACTGGTGATAGTCCTGTCGAGGTGGTTGATCAGCATGCTCGTTGCTACCTGTTATATGCCTTGTCACGATATGTGTTCTTAAATGCTTCAGGGTGGCCAAGCTCTGTTTGGTGCTTATATTGGTGGACTTGGACCTACTACACCACTTCGATTAAGCATCTGTGGTACTGGCATACCTCTACCATTGCCTTAACCATTGCTCTCATAGTCAGGGCTAGGTAACTAAAGAGTCCTCATCATGAGTATCATTGATTTCCTCTATTCTCTATACATTCAGTGCTACTTTACTATGTTGACTCTTACAACATTCTTTATTAAAAGGCATGACCATCGAGCTAGGACTATTGCAGGGGTTGGATCTTAAGGACAATGTGAAAGGCGACTATCCTCGTTTTGCATGATTGAGTGTAGTGACCTACAAAGAGTCTCTCTTGACTACTAGACGTGCTCACATGAATGTGATCACTTTAGACCAGGTATTCTCTCTGCATAGAAATCACTTTATGAGTTATGATTATTTATTATATTATCTGACATTATACTTATAGTAATTTTTATCGTCATTGCAACTATGCCTTAATTGGAAAGGTCCTATAGTGGCATGGGCATTATAGTTAGTAAAGAACAAGACTCTTTACTATAGCTATGGTCTAATGATGGGTCTCTTTATCTAGAAGTGGTACCTCAGAGAGCGCATCTACTAGTGACACGATATTCCACATTGCCCACCTATGAGCTTATTTTAGGCAAGGGATCTCACAGGGGTGGATCTTACCATAACACTACGACTTATACCAGAAGAGCAATATTCTTCACTAGGCATCCCTAACAGGTCTTGGATGATCCGTATGTTAATGGGGAGCTCTCATTATCTGATGTGATGATCTGTGCATTTCCTTGCTATGTAATCAATGAATGGCTTTTCTTAAAGCGTATGGGGTAAGGCATTATTGCTCAAGCAACTCGAAGGACTATTGCTCTCACTTCTATGTCTGATTTTGCTGCCGCTAAGGGTTATAAATGGGCTTACAAATCTACTTTAAGAGGCGTTAAGCCTATGGCGGTAGGCAGTTTGGCTTCCACATCAGATAACTTGGTAGAGTCTTACATGGCTTCATTGACTAGGTTGATGATGTCATTATAAATTACTCAGTCTGCCTATGCTTTTAAGCTAGTTGAGACCACCCATATGAGTTCCCTAATCCTTTGTGTTTATTGTATCTTGATCGCATTGCTAACTATGCTTTTGAAATTATCTCTCTTCCTCCTTTTGCAGATTTTTCATGTTCAAGCGGAGGCTATGGTCAATCTTATCGCCACTCATAAAGGACCATAATGTACCAAACATGCTTCATTCAGGTTAGTGACACATAATATAGAGAAAGTAATAATAATGTATGTATGCATGTTCATTATTGGTGTTTTATATGCTTTGTGTTATGAACTTAACCCTCGTGTTTTTTTATATGAGACAATCCAGTGCTAGAGTCATAAGATTAGGGAGAGAGATCGACAGATTACAGTGGTAGAGGTAGAGATATAATGTCTTACTGAGATGGCCAAAGAGCATAAATATGTGGACATAGACGATGAGGCCACAGATTTAGAGGCGACCCCTTCCAAGAGTGGAGGCAACTAAGCAATGGAGACCTTGACTACCTTTCCTTTCTAGCTGTGTAGAACATTTTCCTTTTTCCTCTTCATTTTAGTATAATACATTTAGAATATATTAAAACAATTGTATAATTTATTGGGTAATTTGAAAGCCCTTCTTTTGGATGCTTGCTTAAGATATGCTAGGGCAAACTGAGGTGGTATTACCTCCAATTTTTGTCAAACTTTGATATTTTGTGTGGTAAAACAAAAATCTAATTTTTTTTTTATAATTGTGCCTTTTAAATATGCATCATCGCTTTTCTTACATATATGTTTCACAAAATAAGTACCTGAGCCATCCCTAACCTAAAAATTAAAGGAAGGTTGTCTCATTATGCTCTTAAGGCTTAGGGGGTTGTACAACCCATCTGGAGGGTTGTACAACCCTATAATTATGGGTTATACAGCCTAGCTTGAAGGTTGTATGACCTTAATAAGGGACTGTATAACCCATGGGTCTGGGCCCTTACTATAAGTAGCTTGTTTAGAACTTTTCTCCTTCATTTTTTTCTTCCAACTCCTCAAACATGTCAAAAACTTTCCTAAGGTCTCTCCCACTCTATTTTTTGTCTAACCTACCATAAGCGGGCCTTGTAGCTCTTCACTACTTTTCTTTTATTTGACGTGACTTATACTTTTTATAGGCAGCTTGCAACTTATGGGATACCACTACTTATACTTTCCACTTTGGATATACAAAGTTCTACCTTTTAGTAGAGGAGTTTGGTGTTATTCTTGACTGACGCATCATAGTCATAAATCAAATTGCACTACCTCAGTTGGGCTACCTACATGTTAGAAAGATGGTGAGCTATTTGACTTACTATATAAGGATGTCCTCTGTTACATGTTAGGGGAGGAGAAGATCCTTATGGCCCCTTTAATTGCTCTTTTCCCTGCTAGGGGTCATGCTCAAGCTGCTCAGGCTCGCATCACAACTGTTATTTTGATGGGAAAGTATTTATTGAGGAGGGAGGATGGGGAGATTGATATGCAGATCCTTCCACTATTAGAAGGGGCTGAGTTAAGGAGGGCTTTAGTGCCGACGACTCTAGGCGAGACTATTGTAGGGCACAATAGAGTAGCTTTAGGGGTTAGTGATTCCTTTATAGGGAGTCCACTGTTGCTTTAGGTGTGAATTCTTCTTATAGACTTTTCTCCTTTCTTCTTTTTTTCTTACTATCCTAAATCTTTCCTGGACAACCCTTGTGAGTTTTAAATCTAGTGGGTTTCTCAATTTTGCTTAGGTCACCCTTTCGAGTTTTCAACCTAATGAGCTTTTTTCTTTTTCTTTTTATTTCTTATTTCTTTCTCTTTTTCTCTTTCTTTTTTTTTCTTCTTCTTCATTTTTTTTCAAATATGGTTGTAGGAGAGGCTCAGGCCACTAGTTGCCCTAACTATGGGCATGAGGATTTACTATATGTAGCATCACTCGAACTGTTGCATCATTAGACCAGCCACCATTAAGGTTGAATAGGCTAAGTGGATGTCCCAGATCACTGTTACCGATATTTGCTAGAGCTATCCCTAGTGAAATTTGTCGTGTGTCACTCTGTGAACTTACAAAGACTGTGTCAACCTCCCTACCTTGGCTTCAAGCACATTTTATGATCCTACTTATGTGCATCATTAGTTCAACAACCCCCAATTGGAGGTGCAGTTCCTTCCTTCATTCGTTAAGGGTCCTCTAACCCAGCGCTTCCTGGATAGGGTTGAGACCACTTGGACTAGTCGCTACATCTATAATTTCTATATCAGTTATGACTTTCAGTCTAACAATGATGTAGACTACATGGCATGGTTACGTAACCTTTAGAGCTATAGGCATCACATTAACAAACTGTAGATAATATTCTTTTTTGAGAGAAAAATTGTCTTATATTTAGTTCTAATTCCAAGACATGTATAATTGAATTTCCTCTGATTATGTATATGTATTTCTATCTTATATTATGTTTAGAATGAATCATTTATATTTTCTGCATTACACATTAATGGAATACATGACTTCTACTTTTAACATTAGCACACTAGATCATCTAATTATTTTATCCAATGCCTTTGTCTTGTTGACTCCTTGCTTGTTCATCCCTACCTTTTCAATCACCGTCCCATTGTCCTATCAAAGGTCCCATAGTGGTCAGTTGCACTCTCTCGACTTTTACTATTTTATACATATTATTTTATATTTTATACTCTAACTTTTGTTTAAACCTCCCTTTCAGGTTTTCGACTTAGCGAGCTTTTCTCTCTCTCTTTTTCCTTTCTTTTCTTTTATTTTTTTCATTATTTATTTATGTCCTAATTTTTGCCTAAGCCGCCCTTTCAAGTTTTTGACTTAGTGGACTATTTTCACTTTTCTCATGCCTCACTTGAAATACTTCTTTAACTGGTCTAGATTTACTAGCTCGGTGAATTCATCCTCATCTGTATCTACTAACTTCATTACTCCACCTGAATAAATTTGCTTGACCATATAGAGGCCTTCCCAATTCAGCTTGAATTTTCCTCGGAGATCCTGAGCCTGTGTTAGACTGCCTTTAGTACCTAATCACCAACTTTTATCACGTTTGGCTCGACCTTCTTGTTGAATGAGCGGGCTAGCTTAGTTTCATACAACTGGATGTGATAAAGGGCCTTTAACCTCCTTTCATCGAGCAAAAATAACTATTGAAATCTACTTTTCCTCACTGGTACTCAGGGATGTCAGATCCAATCAATACCTGTAAAGACTTCACTTCTAACTTGATTGGCAGTACTACCTTCACTCCATACACCAAATAGTATGGTGACATCCTAGTCGATGTCCTTGCCATACTTTGATAAACCCACAAGGTAAAGAATAATTTCTCCCCAGTCTTTGTATGTCTTGACCATCCTAGTAAGGATGTTTTTAATATTTTTATTTGCCATTTCCACTACTTTGTTAGCTTGTAGTCTATAAGGAGACGATTTGTGGTGGATCACCTTATATTTTCTTAACATGTCATTAACCTATGCTTGGAAATGGACCCATTGTTTGTAACAATATAGTGCGACAAACCATAACAACAAATTAGGTTCTTTTCAATGAATCGTGCCATCTACTTTGCCCCTAAGTTACCGAAGGCTTCAGCCTCTACCTACTTGGAGAAGTAGTCCACCATTACTATAATGTGCTTATACCCCTTTGTAGAAGTCGATTTGACTTCATCGATTACATTAATGCCCTATGATGTAAATGATAAAGGTGAAGTTAAGTTGTGTAACTCAGTTAATGGTGAATGATTGAGAATACTGTGAATCTAACATTCGTGACAACTCTGAACTTTCATATAATCATGCTCTATAGTAGTCCAGTAGTGTCCCAATCTTATAATTTTCTTTGCTAATATTTTCCCATTCATGTGGAGAACATAAACCCTTCCTTAACCAGGCATCACAAATGAACTAGGCATCACAAATAAACCCTGTTAGGCATCGCAAATGAACCCCGTTAGGCATTCTCTTATACATTACCCCATCATACACCATAAATTATGAAGACAACCTCTGAATCATGTCCTTATCCTTCTTCACAGCCCCTTCTGGGTAATCATCATCTTTTAAGTACCTTTGTATATGGAAATACCATACATAATTTTCCATTAACACCTACATCACACCTGTACCCATGTAACACGGTGTCCTAGACCGAAGTGTAATAAGTGGCTTCATAGGCATTACTCTAGGCCCTTCTCAAATAAAGACCAAAGTGGCCAAGGCATCAACCATTGCATTTTCTTCTCTTTATAGGTTATGAAATGTGACCCAGTGGAAGTTCTATACCAACCCCTTTGATGCTCCAAGTGTGGGGCTAGACATTCTTCTTTCAGCTCCCACTCATCTGTTATCTATGAAATGACAAATAGTGAATTACCAAACACTTTTGTTGCCTTGACCTTTATCTGCTTTAGGAGTTCAAGTCCCTTTGCACATGCTTCATATTCAGCCATCTTATTAGTTGCCTTGTAATCGAGCTTTTTAGCTATAGGGAAAAGTTCTCTTTTAGGCAAAATCTTATTTACCCCTTACCTGTTTCCTTCTTGTTCACTGCTCCATCAAAGTAAACTCTCCACCCTAGAGGTTCGATTGCTCCTAACCCTTCATCTAGAAACTTGTAACGCTTATACTCTTTTTCTTTAAGGGGTTACTGACCCAAATACTCTAAGACTGCCCATCCTTTGACCACCCTTTTAGTTTCATACCAGTAAGCATGATCAACCACTTTGCCAGTCTTTCTATTAGGGAGAAAGCCTCACGGAGATATCTAACTAGGTCTAGCTTTGAGATCACCTTTACCAAGTACGACTAAAAGTAATTCCTCAACTTCTTCATTTCCTATACTAGTGCCAAATAGGTCTTCTCCACTTGATTATTCTTCTCTTTATAAGATAACAACTTCTTGCTGAGGTAATATATTGCATGTTCGCCCCCTACTTCTTTTTCTTGAGCTAACATTGTGCCTACAAAACTATCTTCCACTATCAAATACAAAGTTAAAGGTCTTTCAGGCCTTATTGGCATTAACACTTGTGGGTTAGTTAGATACTGATTTATGTTTTCAAAGGCCTCTTAACACTGCTCTTTCCATTCCATCAACTGATCCTTCCTTAGCAACTTAAAAATAGGTTCACAGATGGGGGTCAATCTTGCTATGAACCAGTTGATATATATTGTAAACGACCTAAGAAGCCCTATACCTCCATCTTTCTCTTAGGTGGAGGCATTTCCAAAATAGCATTTACCTTATCTAGATCCACTTAGATTCCCTTCTCACTTACTATATGTCCCAAAAGCTTATCAGAGGTAGCCCCAAACACACACTTTTAGGATTTAGTCTTAAATTGTACTCATAAACTCTTTTTATAAACTTTTCCAAAGCATCAAAATGCCATTTCCCTAGTCTTTGTTTTCACCATCATATCATCCACATACACTACCACCTTTTTATGAATCAAGTCATGTAGTAGGGTAGTTGCCTTTTGCTGATAGGTTACTTTTTGCATTCTTCAACACAAACGATGTCACCTTGTAGCAATACATACCTTATTTTGTGATAAAAGTTATCTTTACCTTATCTATGATGGCCATGAGAATTTGGTTATACCCAAAGAATCTATCCATGAAGGAATACATGACACAAGTTGAGGCTCTGTCAACTAGTACATCTATGTGTGGTAAAGGAAAATCATCCTTTGGGCACGCTTTGTTCAGATCCCTATAGTTGACACACATTCTCACCCTTCCATCCTTCTTCGATTTGGGTTTCAACTGCTTAGCCACTTCTTCTTTAACTAATTAGGCCCGTTAGGGTCACATCCTCTGCAATTTCTATTTTACTTGCTTCATGTGTGGGCAGGTTGGTATCTTGTGTTTCACAATCTGCTTATTGACCTTTGCCATGTCTAAGCGAAGACCCTTTGACATTTTTAAGTAATTGCTCAAACTTCCTTTACTCTTATGGCATGACATCACTAATAATGAGCAAGATTTTATGATTTTTCTGTGTTCCAAGGTTAAATCCAATGGTATACATAAAATTAATATTAAATATGCTTATGAAATGATGCATGGTATGCATACCACCATCAGGAAACATGTCACACAAGTAAGCAAACTTGTCATTCATTGCCTTAAACTTTAAAAAAAAAAAATACATCATCATCCTTAAACAGACTAGAAACAAAAACATCAATAGCATCTAAAAAGATAGCTTCCTCCATTGGAGCAATAAGGGCTTCCTCTTTATGTGTTTTCTCCTCATTCTCCCCCTTACTGGCTAGAATACATGTGTCATCACCCAGTGTATCACCTATTTTATTCTCATTCTTTCTTCCATCCTCTATCCATATGATAGCCTTAACAAACCCCTCAAAATCCTACTTCATCTGATCATCTGTCAGCTCAACCTTCAGAAAATCTGCTCAAAGGGTTGCACTTTCTGCCATAGTTGGCTCAGTCCCCACTGTGTGACCTTGTATTTCCTTACCAGCCACTTTCTTAATGGAATTCACAATCATGCTCTCGATATCCTCTAATTTTATCTTAGTGTAAATGGCTTCAGTGAACTTGTACGACTCAGTGTACTCCCATTATGGATTGATATAAGGTGTGTCCTGTTTTAGCAAGTTAGGCTCTCTTTTTACATAGTCTCCTTTTATGACGCATAACTATTGTTCTAGCAGATACTATTTAGCTTGTGCAACAAAGCTTTTCTTCTTGTCCTTCCATAACCATGTGATTTGAGGCCCATATAGGACTACAAATTGTCCCAGTGCTAGCTTATTTTAACCCGTTGTGGCCTGCTTACCCTTTTCCTTTTTCTTTTTCTTACCATTTCCCTCTTTTGATAAGTCCTGGTAATTTTGATAGCCTAGTTCATCAATGTTTAGCTGAAAAAGGCCTGCTCATATTTGTCCATATCATTGACTAATGACTTCTCACTCTGAGTGGTTCTTTGATCCATTTTTCCAATGACATTGCCTTCTTTCACAAAGAAATTTGACAATGGATCACGTAAATCCCTCACTTCTTATTTTGATGCTTCACTATGGTACCCCAATGATTTCCTAGTGGTATGTGTAGGAATCTCTAAAAACTCTAATATGCCTATAGAATTCTTCCCTAACCCCTATCCTAGCAGGAAGTTCATATTCTTCATAATGCCATTACCTTTGGACCAATCCATTTATTAGTGACTCTAGCGACCTGAAATCCTTGAAGGTGTGGAATAGCCATAGTGAAAGTTGATATGATTTCCTAAACCTCGACACAAATGGTCACGATCTCTTCTTTGTAAGCTATCTTAACCTTCTGATGAATGATGGAGGGTACACCATCGAGAGGATGATACCATGGTCTTCCTAATAAAAGTGAGAAAGTAATTGGAATATCCAAGACTATGAGCTTTACCATGGCTTCTACTACTCCTGTTTTTACCATAGTCTTGAACATGTTTACGAGTGGCTTTCTGCTATCATCATAGGCCTTAATGACACTATAAAAAAACCTTCAAGTCCTTCTCAGATAATCTAAACTTATGTAATAACTTCCTTGGAAAAATGGTAATCCTATATTTATCATCTACCATCACACACAGAGTATGCCTTCTTTTCACCTTTGATCGAATGAATAAAGCTAAATTATTATCCCTTCATTCTAAAGGCATAGCCTCATCTAAAAAGGTGATTTAGCCCTTATGAGTCACTAATACAACAACATCTTTTGAAGTAGCTTCACTGGAAATGACAAAGCTGGATAGGGCATTTATCATAGCCTTCTTATGCTTTTGAAAGGTGATAAGTAGTTCCCATATACTAATCTGAGCTAGTACTTTCTTCAACTGCTTCACAATGGGATTGCCTTTCACTTTCTCCTTCATTATAAGCTCATCTATCCCTTTTTCAACCCTTAGTTACTTAAGAGCTTGTTTGTTAGGATAGTACTTTCCATTACGAGTCATATGGCTCACTTGCTCAAGCTCCTTCTCTTTATCACTCTCCTCTTATATCTAAATCATTCCCCTTCATCGCACCTCTTTTGAATCCTTATTTGAACTCTCCCAGGGGTTAATAGTATAAACAACTATAGTTTTCCATATAACCTTCTTGATAATGGCAATAACAATCTCCTCATGAATTCTAGAATCTATCATAAAGGTTCCTTTATTCAGGGGGAGGCACATTATGATAGTTCGGGAAAGGGTTCCTTCGGATGCTAGGCCTCTCATAATTTGGTAGAGCAATTGTTTTTTTATCGATAAGATCTTGAATCTCATGCCTCAATCTATAGCAGTCATTAGTATTGTGACCTGTTCCTTGATGAAAAACATAGTAAGCATTGGTGTCATATGCCCTAGGCTGTAGATTAAGAGGTGGTTTGAGTGCTAAAGGCTTTAGCACTCCTTTCTTCTAACCTCTCAAATGCCTTAGATAGAGGCATTCTCAAATTTGTAAATTGTTTAAGTGCCTTTACTGCTTTAACATCAGTTATTTTGTTCCATTCTACTTAGGGCTGAGATGGTGGTGTTTTTTCTTCCCCCATATTGTCTTTTTTACTCAAATTCTAACTCCTCAGCTAGCAATCCTATTTATAGATGGTCCTCAATGTTCTTAACTAACATTCCTCTAATTTTGGTGCAAATTCCTAGTAAAGACCCTTTCACAATCATTCGAACCTACTCTCTCTTAGTAGGCCTTATGGTTACTTCTGAAGTCGTCTTCTTCCATCTTGTAATATAATCATTGAAGCTTTCACCAGTCTTCTTCTTCAAACATTCCATGTTTTGCAATGTGACTTCCAAATCTGAATTGCATGCGTAGTGCATTTTAAAAGCTTCTGTCAGCTCTTTCCAATCTTCCCTGACATTCTTTGGCTGGTTAAAGTACCATGTCTTAGAAGATCCTTCCAATGACAACTCGAAGAGTTCCAACATTGTATCACTTGATACCCTATATGCTTTCATGACTAACACATATGAATGGACATGGTTCTTTGCATTTTGAGTTCTTGTGAACTTCAGTAGCTCAGGCATGCGAAAATTAATTGGTACTTTTTTGCGCTTGCGAGCAAGTAATTCTTTAATATTTGTTTCCTTCTCTAAACTTTTGGCACCTAGAGCTTTTTATATTTTCTCTAGCTATTTAGCAAAGTCATCGAATCGAGTACACTCTTTCTCGACTTTCATAGCCTTATCAAGGACAACTGTGGCACTACCCGTCTCCTTAGAAATTTTGCTCTCATGATATTCCTTTATCCTAAATAAAGTCATCATCGATTACCACAGGCTAGGGGTTTCCATGGCTATTTTCCCCTTGTCAGCTCTACTAGTGTTGCATCTCCTTTATTTAGGATCTCATTAACCCGTTTGTTCACTTCATCAGCAATCCTCTTTTCCATCTTGTAGTAAAAGTCAACCGTTAGCTTCTCCAAAACTTCAAGTGGTATGTTCGATTCCATGACTAAACTAGCTTTTTGACTCAGACTCTGTGTTTTACTTTTCCTAACAAGTCGATTGCCTTTTCTCTTCAATGAGGGTTTAGATGGAGCTATGATGGATATAATACAAGGGTTATTAGTATGATGCATGAGCAAGTAATCAATGCATATATGCATGATACGCAAACATTATTTTGTACAAGATCCTTCCAACCTTATTCCTCCCACACACGAGGTCTAATGACTCTTTTCTAAGTGGAGTCTTATTATTACCAACAAAGGGTAGAGAATGTACACAATTACCTCGGATGAAAAAGAGTCAAAATCTCAAAAGAACATATATAAAAGAACCTAACCCAAAATAGGAATGTCCTTACATAAATTATGGAAGTACATACATAGAATATAAAAAAGCCATTTGTATAAAGAGGGTGGGACATTTACATGGGAATCTTGTATAAAGTAAGGAAAAGTGAATACACAAATATTTACAGGATGACAATTGGTACTTACATTAGGGGTATCAAACCATATTCTTTTAGGATTCCAATGCTCCTTTGAAGAAAATGCAAACATATGGGGTTCTTTATTCCAATGTACTATTAGCTAGTACATGCATCTAATGGTTGAAAGGTTGTTGACGTTGATGGCTCCTATAAGTTAAAGGGTGATTGTTATAATTCCTCATTTGATATACCCGAAGGTACTAAGCTTATGAATGATGAATCCTCCTTCCCATCTCCTAAGCCTGAATGAAGCTTAAGTCTCAAGTTTAGAGAACCCATCGATTTGTCTAAGGGCACCTAGTACTTGTAGTGAAGTGTGAAGACTACATGAATGTAGTGGACTATATTGATAACAGGTTTAAAACATTAAAAGTGAAATAGAGATTAAACACAAAGTCAATTTTAAGTCCCTAGTGGAGTCGCCACTGTGGGCACCTCAATTTTCACAACTATGCTCAAATTAGTGGAATCTTGCTTGCGATTTTCAACTTTTATTGATTATCAAGGGATCAAGAGGGTAGAGGGTCGTACGTTGGCAATAACCCCTAGTCATGGCATGTGATTTGGATCAACGGGGGATCTTTGAGGCTTCATGCTAAATAGAAGCCCCTTTTCCAAAGTAGTGTTCAATGAGGGACCAAGGCAAGACAACACATTAGTACTATCCCTAAATACAATGTACAGTTGCCACTTGACTTTAGTCAGGACAAGACTTTGGGGAAGGCAAAATGTAAACCTATTATAAGTTAAATTAAAAGGCCCATTTCGTCTTCATCCCATCAGAGATCGAGTTTGAAAATTAGGTACTGCTTGGGGAAGGGGTTAGGCACCCTCAAATTGCCTGAATATTGGGATCTTACCTTCGACCATCTTTGGTTCACTTTTATGATTTAATTGAATTATTGATTAGTCTAATTAATGCCCCTAATCATGCATCTAAGCACAGTTCCAATTAACAAATCAAATAATTAATCAATAAGGGGAGGGGATCATACATCATAACATAGGGACTTCATGCATCCATTATCCACTCAATCACACACATAACCATCCATACTGGGAAGGGGGTCATGCATCATGGCATAGGGTAAGCATACATAAACATCCATCCACACATATAATACTAAATAAGGGAAATGGTTGAGACCAAGTTCATGGTTTAATGATTAACAATCACACCTACACACAAGAAGAAAAAACAAGTTATCAATAAACTTACATGGAGACAAACAAGCAAAAAGAACTTTAAAGTGAATAAGGCAAGGAAATAAGGTTCATGATGGTCAACATACCATTACTCCATAGCCAAGGTGCCTACATATGCATCTAAGTCTATAATAGTCACATTTTATCATCACAAACCAAAATATACATCTTGCAACACACATGTACAAATAAATAAATCATAAATGGAAGAAAGTTAATGAACATGCACACACCATGCTAAGCATTTTAAGAGCATTGGATAACTTTGAGGTAAAGATTCACTTATATGAAGTTTTTATGTCATTAAATCCTCATTTATCTTACTCATAAAGAGCTAAAAACATCTAGGGCAAAACCTTGCATGGGAATAGTTAGAATGCCCACAACAATCCAAGATATCCAAAGAACTAGAAAAATAGTATTCACATGGCTATTCATGAACTCTAACTCGAAAAGGGATATCAAAGTTAAGGGAAACATGAGTTCCTCTCTTGATCAGCACCTTAAGATGTCAAAAGCAAAACCAAAATAGAAAATACATAACATCCAATTAAGGCATCAAAGAACTAGATAACACTATTCACACGACTATTCATGAATTCTAACTCAAATAGGGATATCAAGGTCAAGGGAAACTTGAGTTCCACTCTTGATCATCACCTCAAGATGGCAAACACATAAAGAAAATTTAACCTTTAAAATCAAAAGAAAGACAAATATAAAAGAAACATCTTTATTAAAAGGAAATGAAATCATTTATAAAACAAACTAGACCTCATTTTTTTAAGTGAATAAGGGTCATAGGTTGTCAAACCTAACCTTATTCTACCACTGGAGTTAAGAGGCACCATGAAGAGAAGCCCCAAAAAGAAAGAAATTCCAAAGGAAAAGCTAAGAGAAAGTCTACAAAAACATATCGACAATCAAGTTGGGTTGTACAACCATGGATAAGGGTTATACAACCTAGGAAGAAGGTTATACAACCTACCAATAAGGTTGTACAACCCTCTTAGGAGAAGGTGGGAGGGATTTCTAAGTGTATTCTAGTAATGTCTTTATCCTTAGAAGCACAAAAATTAGTCCAATATCCTTCAAAGATGTTATGGAAATGCACAAATAGGAAAGTAAAGCCTTGATTCTACCTTAGAATAGGTAAGGTAAGGTTAGGATTTAGGGTTTCTATGTCAAAGGGTGTTTGAGGGGAAATTTTGATAGAGTTTTGTTAGGATTTTTTCAAAAGTCCCTCCTCTCTTCAAAATGAGGGTTATTTATAGGTGTTGGGTGGATGCATAATACCAAGAATAGGCTTGAATGCACTATGGACATAACCACTCATAGAGAAGAGGAGTGTTTTACTAGAATTAGGGCTTACATGTGAGCTGTACAACCAAGAATAGGTTGTACATTCCTTTGTCAGAGTTATACAACCTTAAGGTTTAGTGGGGGGACCACTTCCAAAAAGTTCCATGAGTTAAGGCTTTAGCAAGGTTGTACAGCCTTAGGGAAGGTTATATTCCCTTTAATTAAGGGTTATAAAACCTTGAATTAAAGGTTGTGCAAGCTTGAATTAAGGATTGTACAACCTTGATTTGTGGATTGTACTACCCATCAAGGTTGGCGGGTAGCCTTTGGTTAGGCTTGGCTTGGTTTTGAACTTCTCTAGGATTTTTTAGGCTTTTCATCCCTTATTTTGAGCTATTCCTCTTTGAATTTTGGGGATTTGATTTAGTGAATTTCATCATTAGGCTTTGTATCCAAGGGTCCAAAATCTGATGTTCACATGGACTTATGTAGCATGCTTGACAGCTATATGATCCATATCTCCATGCATGAGATAAGGAAAACCTCTTAATAGTGGGCAACACATGCCCGTGTTACATGCCTTAACCAACACTTTACACCTTTTTCCTTCATCTTACATTCTAAACTAAATTCTAACATTCCTAACTAATTCAAACAATACTAAACATGGAGAATAAGCATAAAACATACATAGAAGCTGTAAAGGGTGGGATAGTTACACCTATGTTTTTATATATAAGGAACATGATAAACCAGATGATAATGTATCTATATATAGACCTAAGAGATTTGATAGGCATTGCTATTACTATGGTTTATATGGTCATAAGTGTTGGCCCTTGTGTACTAAAAAATGGGTTGAATTGATGGCAAATTTAAAATTTAAAGTAAGTGGGTAATTAAGAACAAGAAATGAGGGAAGAAAGAAAATAAAGACATAAGCAATTTATAGTGGTTCGAGTATTAAAAAAACCTACATCCAATCCTTAATTATCCATTTAGGTATTTAAATATCACTCAACTTACACTAGGAGTTTTGTAAGCTCACTCCCAAACTTAGAGTTTAGGCTCACACCCAACCCAAGTACACTTTGTGTTTAAGGCTAACACATAGCCTTACAATTAATTTCCCAACCAATGTAACCTTTAACTTTCAATTATAAATGTTGAGGCTTACATTAAACCATTACAAAACAATCCTAACACCGAAGTATAAGTATAACAAAGAAACAGGCTTTTAGAAATTAAATTGCAAGAGTTTGGGCAAAATAAACAACTATTCTTTTGCATTGAAACTCGTTTGATGGAGTATTTATACATTTCAATCATTAAAGAGCTATTAGAAAAAAATCAGCACTAAATCTTCAAAAGCACAACAAGAAATTTTGTATTTAATGTTTATCAGACAAATTTTGCGGTTAAGAAACCTCAATCATAATCTGATTTACATTTAATACTCAGGATCTTAATTTTGTGATCACTATCTTCATATGTGTATAGTGACTAGTGACATATGTCATTTTATGTAGGTTCCTTTAGCTCCTTGTTCGAATGCTCTAAAACTTTACATTGATCATGGTAGCAATTATGGGAACGGTCGCGATTTACTAATTGTGCTCGATTAGTAGGTCATGACTTAGATCACATACTATCTTATTATTTTGTGCCAAATGGAATACTTGGTTGTAGTTGCAACTTGTGCATCATAATCACTATCTTCAAATTGCCAAACGGCTAGTTGCACACATGGCATACTTTAAATGGCTTCTCAACTAGTCGTTGAAGCTCTTTCCTTAAGTTTTGAAGTTCTTGATTGCCACTAGACGATTTCAATTATGACTTTGGTTTTGCAGCAAGAATCTTGGGCATAATTTAGATTGCATATTAAATTTTTTATTTTAGTTCTATCAAAAAGCTAGATCACAGTCATGACTCCCAAATATCAATCACAACATAGCTTTGTTGGTCATAATCTCCTAGTCTTAGGTGCGACTTACAGACTAATTTTTTCCTTTTAAAGTTTTTGATAACATTTGACTTCCTAACTTATTCTAAAGTTAATTCTTACAAAATCAACATTTCGTAAACACATTAGTTACTCTTAAACACATTAGTAGCTTTCGATCTAACTTGTCAAGAAAAAAAATAAAGTTTGACCAGGTTCGACCACCTTAGTTCAATAATCTCCCCTTTTTTTTATTTTGACAACTTAGATTGATTTTGCAAAGAAAAAATAAGTCTTACAAGTATATAAAGACTTATCATAACATTTATGTAAGTAGAATATGTTATATGAAAGAATTTTACAATATTTCTTGAGTGTTCATAACATACCAAAAGTTAAATGCTAATAGTTCCTCCCCCTCAATGTATATATCCTTTATCATATGGGTAACTTTAAGAAACTAAATTTAACTTTACATGCTTTTGTCCCTCTTTGTCAAGATCAAAAAGGAGTTAGAAGGGGGTTGAAGCACTAGGTATACATATAAGGAGATACAAGTGAGGGATATATTCATTAACCATTCAAATGTCCATTCAATCAAACATCAAATCATATACAAAATGCAATATATGAAAGAAAACAATAAGGATCCAATAGACACATAAATTAAAATTTCATTAAGGAAAAAAAAATAAACACTTACATTATAGATAAATAAACATATGTTTGATCAATACATATTTAGCCAAACTACTGTTGAGTGCAAACAAAACACAAAAACAAAATATAAAATATAAAACAATAATTGAAAGATAAACTAGGCTTGCTCATCATCACTTTATTCATCCTAATTAAGGAGATAGAAAGGTTCAAGCTCTAACTTTTCTTGATTTCAATAATATCCTTATGGATGTGACTTAAGAGTTTGAATATTCTCATAAGCTTGTCCATTTTTTATCAATTGACTCCAGAGTCACATGAGAGAGAGTAAGAGGAGGATGAGTAGGAGTGGTTTGTGTCGCTGGCTCTTCTTCTCTTGGTTCTTCTCCATCACTTTGCTCTTAAATAACTTCCCTTGGCCTTTTTTTGCTCCTAGCCTTTTCTTAATGCCTTACCTCATGAGGCCCAAGCAAATACTTATAAGTATTAAGTGTGATGGCTTTGGATGCTATCAAGTAAGTTAGATTAATTAAATTGGTATTATGGGGTAAGATGTCTTTAAAGGGGCTAGGTTGAAAGGGGTAAGGGCTTCAACATTCTATGTTATGGCAATGATATAGGAAAAGAATAGGATTTGCCCATATTTGGATTTGGATAACTGGGCAAATTGATCAACTAAAAATTTTCCAGTTTGTATGGCTTTTCCCTCAACCATCCCAAAAAGAAAATAAAGGTCTTTTGGGAGACTTTTTCATTAATATCCCCTTGAGCATTTTTGGAAAAGGTCATTATATAGAGTATCCAAAGGAGAAGCAAGACTATGTTTATAAAGAGAGGATTTAGAATCATGCCTTTTCTCAATGGAAATATTTTTCTAAAAATTGGTATAGCTCATATAGAGATCATGGTAATTCCATGCTCCTTTACTTTGCAATCTAAAAATCACAACCAAAGAACTAAAGGAGAATCCATTTTATTTCATAAAAAATATAAAAGTTAATCCCCTATTGACCTAGTTCAATGTCAGGACTTCTATGGATCTCCATAGTGGCTAAGAATTCCCTAATTATCTCATCAAAGTCGGGTTTGTCTATGAAGATAAATTTCTCCCATAAGAGTTTGGAAAGGTAGGCAAAGATGTTCTCTTTGATGCCAAAAGTCTCTAAGGTAAAGATGTTTGAGACTTTGTTTGGGAGAATGATCTTGTCCTTTATAATTTGATACCACTCTTTTTCTTCTTGGGTGAATCATTTCATGAGTGCATGTGGGGATGATCTTGTAGAGGAGGATATTGAGGCTTGGCCTTTTACTTCCCTAAAGGCTTTTTATTTAGGTTCCATTGATAGGAAGAAGAAAGTTATGGAATTGGAAAAAGAACAATAAGAGAAATGAAAAGATTTTAGAAGTTAAGGAGTTTGGAGAGTTAGAATTGGTAGGAAAGTGTAGAAATGGGGTATATATAGTCCTAAAATAGGTGAACAATGACTAATTCCTGTATTAAATACAAAACTAGCCATATTAAAATTGTCAAATCATATCCAATGGTTATTATAATTCGCAATTGTAAAAAAAGGGTTGCGATTACAATTTACAAAAAAATGTGTTTAACGAGTGCATTTGACCACTAAATGTCATGCATGTTTCATAAGAATTTGAAAATTTTTAAAATTTGCAAGGGTAAAAAAAAAAATGTGTAGCAACTATGAAATTTGAAATGGTGCTATCCAAATAAGGTGACCTATAAATCTTAATCGCGAAAGGTACTACTTAGTTGTGACTTTCAAGTTCACTTGAAAAATAAATTTTTAACACAAATTTTATAGTTGGCAATAAATCGACAATCAAATTAATGTTTGGATGATTGATTTAAGCACATGAATATGGAAAAACTCATATGCAATTGAATCAATCATTCTCAACACATAAACAATCAAATAATCAATAATAACAACATACATATATCAAACACAAGTTAATCATGAATTAATGTAACCTTTAAGACCATTTAAACTTAGGGAGCTCCCATCTAGCATCCCTAACTCCCTTATAGTAAAGTTCATCATTTCCTCCTTAAAGGGTTTAATGAAGATATGTGTGAATTGGTTAGCTATATTAATAAACGATAATACAACATCACCATTTTGCCATTGATCTCTCAAGAAATGTTGTCTAATATCTATATGCTTTCTTCTAAAATGTTGGATGAGATTTTTAAAAGGATTAATGGCACTTATGTTGTCATATTTGATAGGATTGGGATCAATCACTTTCCCATACTCCTTAAGTTATTATTTTATCCACAGGATTTAAGCGCAACAACAACTTGCTACCACATATTATGCTTCGGCAATAAACAAGGCAACTAATACTTATTTCTTACTAAAACTAAGAAATATGGCACTAACCAATAAATTGGCAAGTTTCTAAGTTTTTTTCCTATTAAGTAAACTAACTACATAATCTACATCTAGATAGCTTATTATGGCAAATGAAGTGTTCTTATACCACAATCCTAAATGTATAGTGCCATGCAAATATTTCAAAATCTTTTTAACCACATGCAAATGTGATTCTTTAGGGCAAGATTGAAATCTAGCATGAAGACATATACTATACGTGATATTAGGCGGTAAGATAAAGAATAGAGCTAATCATACCTTTATATCTTTTCTCATCAATTGCTTTACCTAAATTATCATTGCCAAGTTTTATAGTTGAGCTCATTAGTGTCTTGGCACTTTTGCATCCATCCATTCCAAACTTCTAGAGTAGCTCCTTTGTGTATTAAATTCATTGATGAAGTTTGCATTGCTTGATTTATAAACCAAAGAAGAACTTAAGCTCACCTATCATGCTCGTTTAAAACTCCCTAATTATACACTTATCAAACTCTTCACAAAGAGACTCATTAGTAGCACTAAACATAATGTCACCAATATAAATTTGGATAATAAGTGTATCATTATTATGTTTTTTTCATAAAAAGTGTTGTGTCAATGTTGTTTTTTGAAAATCATTTTTCAAAAAAATTACATGAAGCCTTTCATACCAAGCTCTAGGAGCTTCTTTCAAACCATATAAGGCTTTAATCAATTTGAAAATATGATTTGGGAAACTTATGATGCTCAAAACTTGAAGGGTTATTCATCATAAACTTCCTCCTAAATAAAACAATGCAAAAATGCACTTTTAACATCCATTTAAAATAATTTGAAATTCATATGACATGCAAATGTAAGAAAAATCCTAATAGCCTTTAACCTTGCAATGTGGGCAAAAGTTTCATCATAATTAATGTCTTTCTCTTAGTTGTACCCTTTAACAACCAATCTAGCTTTATTCCTTATAATGGGGCCTTGCTCATCTAACCTGTTTTTATACACCCATTTACATCCAAGAATCGGATGATCCTTAGGTCTAAGAATAAGTTCCCAAACTTTGTTTCTCTCAAATTGGTTAAATTTCTCTTCCATAGCAATCACCCAATAATCATCATCAAAAGCCTCATTAATAGATTTTAACTTGATTTAAAAAATAAAGGCAAGATAATTATCTAGGCTTTAAAGCAAGATCGAGTACATCCACCCTTAGAGGTTTACCTAATGATAAGCTCCTTAGGATGGTTCTTAGGATACCTCCATTTTTTAGGTTGCTTTTGAACTTGGCCTCTTCTTATTGTGGTTGAACTTCAATCTCTTATAGTTATTCTTCTCTAACTTCAATCAATAATGAACCTTTTCAAAGATCAAGCCTACTGGACTCATCAAACACAACATTCATAGACTTGTCAACTAATATGGACTTTTTGTTAAAGACTCTATGTGTTTTGCTAGTGGTGGGATAACCTAAAAAGACACCTTTATCGATTTTAGAAGTAAATTTCCCAAGGTTATTCTCAATGTTTGAGATGTAGCATTTGCACACAAATACTCTAAGGTAACAAATATTAGGCTTTCTTCCATTCCATAACTCATAAGAGGTTTTGTTCAAAATAGGTCTTTTGAAAACAGGATTTGCAATGTAATAATTAATGGCTTTGGCCCAAGAGTAATTTGGAAGTGAATATTCATTTAGCATAATCCTAGCCATTTCTATCTAGGTTTTATTTTTTGGCTCTATAATACCATTTTGTTGGTGTCCTAAAAGGCAAAAAATTATGTGAAATCCATTTTCCAAACAATAGTTTTCAAAATTCTCATTTTGAAATTCATTTTTATGATTACTTCTAATGCTATAAATGAAATAACTTTTTTCATTTTGAGCTCTCTTTGCAAAATTTTTAAATGCATCAAAAGCATTACTCTTACGAGTTAAGAAACTAACCCAAATGTACTTAGAGTAATCATCAACAAGTACATATGCATAATGCTTTCCACCTAAGCTAGCATTCCTAGTAGGTCCAACTAAGTCCATGTGGATTAATTGAAGGGGTCTATAAGTACTTACAACATTGTTTACTTTGAAAGAAGACTAGTTTGCTTCCACATTTGACATGGTTCATAAGTCTTATCCTTGATGAATTTTAGCTTGGGAAGTCCATCCACTAGTATTCCTTTAGAGAGGCTTTGAAGCAGTTCCAAGCTTACATGTCTAACATTAAGATTTATTGTTAATTGAGATAAAACACTTGAAAGATTAGTTAGCTAAATTGTCTTAGTCAATTTTGTAGGTATTGCCTTCCCTTTTATTGTTGAAGACTACATTATCATCTACCATGGTAGTGATAAGAAATTCTTTAAAGTCAAAGGTGACTCTATTAGGTTTGTCACATAACTCTATTATGTTTGTCACATAGTTGACTTACACTTAATAAATTATAATTTAAACCATAAAAATTATAACATTATCAATTAGAAGGCTACCTTGTTTACCAATCACACTTATGTCAATTACTTTACCCTTAGCATTATTTCCAAAAGTGACATTTCTATCTTGCGTCTCTTTGATGGATGTGAAAAGCTTGACATTTCTAGTCATGTTCTTTGATCATCTACTATCCACATGCCATCTATTCTCATCATTTATGGACTTAAAACATTCCTACAATAAGAAAGAAATCATTTATGTTTAGGTACCTAAGCAAACTAAGATACTAAGGTTAGGCTTAGAAAGATCCTCAATTTTAAGGTGAGCCTTCCTGATATAGCAAAAAACATTAATATGATTATATGTCATGCAATAGTGGCATTGGATTCTAGACTTGTTAGTCATATTCCTTTGAGCCACTTTGATATAAGTGGGAGGTTTTATCATACCATTCCCATATGTATGCATGCAAAAACAAATATGGTGATGTACTTATCATCCTCATCATCAAAATTATTTTCATAACAAGATTAGCAAGAAGAGCTTACCTAAATGGATGAGTCCTCTTGAGCCATAAAGCAAATGTTGACAACTTCATTTTTTTTTCTTTTTTTTTCACTTGAGTACTTGTCCTAATTAGCTTTAAAGCCTTTTTTTTTTCTTCTCTTTGTCCCATTTTTTGAGCTTAGGAGAATCCGATTTGATGTGCCTTAGCTTACCATATTCATAGTAAGTTGCATCACTTTTCTTTTCTTTGTTCTAGCTTGACGATGCTTCTCTTATACTTATTCTTTCTCTTATTCTCCTTATCAACTCTTTAGATCTTTTGGATAACATGGCAAGCTCTTCATCTTCTTTATCACTTTCATCAAAATCACTAGTGCTTGTCTCATTCTCTTGCTCTTTTGAGGTATTTTTAAGAGTAAAAGCCTTATGGTCTTCATTTGTTCTAGTCCTTTTAAGCTCTTCATCCTTTTTTATTATCATCTCATAAGTGAGGAACTTTCTAATAAGGATATAAGTTAGAATCTTACCAATGTCTTCATTGGTTTATACCGACAACTCTAGCTCTAAACTTTCCAATGGAAGAGCTCTATGTAAGGCTCGAAACTTAGTTCTTAATGGTCACTTATAAATGAGGAATCCTTTCCCTAAGTGTAAGCATAAGGAGGATAAATTTGATGAAATAATAATTATTTTAATCATGTAATGATGATTAATTAAAATATAATATGAGTTAAAAAGAATGATTAAGAAATATAAAGGTGAAAGATACTAAGTCATAATGAGGAAGTAAGTGCAAGTTAAGATATATAAGTAAGCATATATAAAAAATGATGATTAATGAGTAAAAATGAATGATGGAATTAGAGATTTAATAATTAATAATATGTCAATATTATATGTGGAAGAAGGATATGTGAAAGTACATGTTAAAAATAAATGAGAGGATGATAGAAGCTAAGGTATAAACTATGTTAGGTGCATGATCATTGATGGTTACTAAGGTATGTAAGTGTGCTTAATATATGATTAAATGGCATATTAGTGAAGTTTTTTAAATGTATTTTAGATGACTAGAGTTGTTATTTGAAGTGTGTTGAAAGAAGAAACAAAAGGTTGGAAGTATAGCTTCCAAAATACTATAATGCTCTATTTAGGCATTTTAGTTTTTTCACACCCTTTTATTTTATTTTGTGTCTAAACATGACTTTAACTCCATTTTCCATCGGTCTCCATGCTTAAAAATGGTGTTTAAAGTGTATTGTGGAAAAGAACAAAAGGGTGGAAGCATAAGTTTATGGATTGGAAGTAGCCTTTTTGGTGGACTTTTTCTAAAATACTCTATTTAGGCATTTTAGTATTTTTACACCTATTTCTCTTTATTTGATGCTTAAAAATGACTTCTAATGCGTGTTCCCTAAGTTTTCAATAATCTAAAACTTACCAACATCCTTCCAAACCCTCTCCTCCATCCATGGCTACCAAGTCAAGTTTGCTCATCCATCTAAGCAAGTTGGTGACTTTCTCCTTCCTATTTCAAGTATGTTATAATATTCCATATTTCTTTTATATTTTTTCTATATTTAAGTAAGTGTGTTTATGATGTTTTTTAAAGTTTGGTGTTAGTATGGCATGAAAGGTTATGTTGTCTTCAAAAGAAATTTTAGATGTACTTGAAGAGCATAGGCCTTTTTTTTAATTTATTCTTGATGTTTGATGGTATATTAATTAGTGTTCTAATATTCATATCTAATAACGAAATTAATTTTAATTGGTGTTTTACACCTTGTTTGAACTAAAAGAATTATTGATGTCGTATACAATTAAAGATTTGAAATGTATTGATATGTATGGATTGATTATATGAATTCCTTGTGATTATTAACCTTTTAAATATTAATTGGCATCCTAAACTTCTTATTTTTGATGAGAATTAAGGCTTGAATTGAGTTTGATATTGATATCTTAATAAGCTTATGATTGTTCCATATGTAAATGAGTTTTAATTGTATGGATAATTGATGTAGTTTGAGTTTTTTTATATTGTTTGAGCTCATAAATTTTGTAGAACATTATAAACTTAAGGTTTAGAGTTGTATTTATGTCTTGAAGGATGTTGTACATCCTTATTGAGATGGAGTTAAGTATGGATACCATAATGGTTAAATGGATAGATTTTATGAAGTCCTTATGTAAATGATCATGTTCGTAAGGAGAATTTATGTTAAATTGAGTTTCTTGTTATTGTTTGACAGTCTAGATTTTATGATTTGTGTTATATATGAAAATATGAGATGTTCTTCATTCAATTGGGGTAGGACTATACATGATTGTCTTAATGAGTATATGGATGATTTATTGATAAGAAATAAGTATATTTATGAATTTAGAAGTATGAATTGATAATTATGAAATGAGTTCAGGGTTATAATTATGGATTACCATATGATTAAATGGTGATGTCAATGTTTATATTATGAATGAGATAAAAGGAAAATGGTAACAATGACCTAAGCATAAAGGATGATAGTTAAGTTATAAGTTAGAGATAATAAAGTTATGTTTGCATGCTTGATTGATGTTTAGGACTTCATTATCTTTATAAAGGCTTTTACCTTATTATATTATATGTTAATTTTATGTTAGGTGTTATATGGATGAGTTTGAGGAACACTAAATGTTTTAAATGTTATAGTAATAATGTAAAGTATGTTTATGTTTAGGAATGTGCATGGGTGAGATGATTAAGATTAATTAAAGATAAAGCTAAGAGCAAGTAAGATTAAGGTGAAGAGATAGAGAAAGAGAAAAGCCAAAGCAAGGAAGAGTTATGGTTTGCAATGAAAGGTGAGGGATTTTAGTTGTTTTTCATTATCCATTACATAAATGTATCATGAGTTTAAATGTACAACCCATAATAGGCCAATATATTTTAATATAAAATTCATATGCATTTTTATAAATAAAATGAAATGACATGATGTACATGTTACATTTAAATGTCATGTGATGCGAAGGTGGTTCAAAAAAGAAGTGGGAATCCAAAGACTCATAGTTAGCTATGCAAGGATTATACTTATGTGAAATGAATGTAATGTTATGCATGCATGATACAATTGGTGACGAAACTCCCCCTGTGTAAGAGGTAAGAAAAAGATACAACTAGTGAGGCAACTTGCCTAAGAGTGCATAAATAAAGAGGCAACTCGTGTATGTAAGAAAAATAAGTAAACCAAGTAATGATTCACATGGACTTGACTATCCATATATGTAATGTTTTACTATGTCAATGATGTATGCAGATGATGTGCCATGTAGCTAGAGATGGATTCATGTAAAGGCATGTGAGAATGCATGCAAATAATATAATTTCTTTATCGAGTTTCCCACAAGGAGCTCACCCCTCCCCCCACATACATGCACATATTTTTTTGCAGGTTAAGCATAAGACTGATGCCATGGATATATGCATAAGATTAAAGTCTAGATATAAAGTTTTAAGTTATGTATCACATTTTGTTAAGGCACTACATTATTTCTTCGTAGTTGCCTATAGTAATGATGTATGTGTAATTAAAAGAATTATAAATGTATTAAGCAAATGTTGAGTTATATCTTATATTCTGAGTAATCTCTGTAAAGTCCAAGCTATGGATAATATGACATGTTTATGTCTAAGGTTAATATAATGTAAAATGATTATGTTGTATGACCAATGAAAACGATAAGACATACTAGTATTTATGATCAATGTAAGATGAATGTTGAATTCTTATGATAATGAAAAGAATATTATGGCTAGAGTGGTATTAAGTGGACCCTTGATTATAGAATTATTTAAACCGGAGAGTTTAATGTTCAAGGATATGTATATAATGAAAGTAAAATAAAAATGATTATAAGGAATCGATTGGTGAGTCTAGAGTCCCTCAGTTATGACATGATGAGAAATGAACTAAATGGCCATAATATAATGTAAGAAAATGTTTTTATGAAATTTTTGGGATTTAACTCTCATTTGTATTATTCTAAGAATCTAAAGCAAGGCAAATGAAACCTATAGATGTTTATGGGCTAATAAGTAAAAGTTTTAGATTTCATATATCAAAGAGCTAGAAATGGGTTTCACCATGTGTAATTAGGTTTGTTATGGGTTCTAAAAACCTTAAGGCTTTTCATTTCCTAGCGCTGACATGACATAGATTTTGGGTCATGACACTCTAACAATTTTATGGTTGATGTCCTCCAAAGCCAAATGTCTTCCAAGTTTCTTCATGTTGTTGATTATGGCTAGAAGCCTACTGGTCACATCGATTATTGTTGGACTAGGTTGGTTTAACCCAAGTCATGAACCTCTTTTGATCCTAACAATAGAAATTGATCAGTACTAATACTTTCATTTAATGTTGTATTGCAGGTTATAAGTTAGTTTTTTTTATTGGAAGTTAGATGGAGTTCAAAATCTCCAACCATGTAAAGATCACTCTAATTCGCGGTGTGTTTGTTATAATTTGTGATTGCGAATAAGTCAAAAGGATGGATAAAGCTAGGTTAAAGGAATTTAAGAGATATTCGCAGCCACAACATAGCTGAAAGAAGTAAAGCTTGAGTCATAGAGGAATTCGGGTGGGTATCGCATCAGGATATGCGACCACGACTTTTATAGTGACAATGGAGGGAACCCAAGCCACAGCCACAACATGCCAAGTGTCCTAAATAACCGTTGAAGATCAAAACTCATGAGGGCAAATATTTGGTAGCCACCGCAACTCAAGGAGTTGTAGTTTCCTCACCAAACAGAGAAATTCACAGTCTCAATTGCGCCCAAGACATAGTTATCTTGTGACCGCAAATTTTGATAATGGTTAGAGAACAATGGCTATATTTTCCTAGACAACCAATGGATACCTGACATGTGGACTATCTGTTAGATACAAACGGGGTGTTTCGCTGAAATTTTCAACTCCACAATGGAAATTGAAAATTTGTGACCGTGACTTTTGCCTAACAAATATTTAATGTTAAATCTGTCTAGCACATCTTGGACATTTATTGATAGTCTTATACTAACATCTCTTTAGTGAATATGAGTTATAAATACTCCACCAAACAAATGTAAATGTAAAAGAATTCATTAATTTGTAACCAAACTCTTGCCTATTTGCTACTTAATCTTTCTTTCTGATATATGTGTTGATAATTGTTACGTGTGAGCAAAAAGCAACATTGCAAAGAGGTTGAGAGTTAGCCTAGAGTCAAAACTCTTGTGAAAGGTTTTAGTGTAAGCCTGCAAAACATTTATGAGAGGTTTTTTGTGTGAGCCTAGAAAACACCAGGTGCAAGGTTTTTGTGTGAGCCATAAACACAAGTTGTAAAAGTTTGGTGTGAGCTTGGAAACACCAATTGAGTTGAGTAAAACACCCAATTGGAGAGATGTGGGGAGTGGATGTAGGGTTTGTAAACACCCAAACCACTATAAACACTTATGTCAATTCTTCTTTTTTCTTTCTCAACTTCTTAAACACATTTATCTTTCATTTTAATTTTTAATCAACCACCAATTCAACCCCCATTCTTGGTCCCCTAGGCCAATAAGTGGTATCATATCCAAGTCTCACTAAAAACCTTAATTGAGTGAGTAAATATCAATGGTATAAGAAGGAATCCACACATACCTCAAGCCTTATTTTGGAGCAGACTATACTCATTGGAAGTATAGGATGGAGATCTATCTAGACACTGATGTGGTGGATATATAGGATGTTGTTGTTAAAGAATGGAAGCCACCCACTAAAGTGGCAAATGGGAGTGAAAAGCTAATCCCTACAGAAGAATGGGTAGAACCTCACAGAAGATATAATGGCAAAACAAAAGAGCCATGGAAATCCTTCTAAGCTCTCTCTCAAGAGAAGAAATTGGAAGGGTACAACATTGCCAAATTGCTCATGGCATTTGGAAAGCATTTAAGAACTATCATGAGGGCACCACCTTGGTGAAATCCAACCGACTTGAGATGTACGTGACAGAATGGGAGTTATTCATGATGAAGGAGGATGAGAGCATAACAGATATGACAAATTGGGTCCTAGCTATTGTCACCAACATGAAGAAGTTCAGTAGGGTTCTCACAAACCATGAGGTAAACTCCAAAATTCTAAAGTCTTTGCCTCTTGAGAAATTTAGTGCTAGAGTATGTAGTATCCAATAGTCCAACCCGAAAATAGGGAAGGTGCCAACGGATATTTTGATAGGCAAACTCTTAACTCATAAGCTGGCCTTAAAGAAAGATGAGGAAATGAAGAAAATGAAAGGCCAAGGAGAAAATTTTGAAAAGTAAGAAAGAAAGACATTAGCACTCAAATCATCTTCAAAGGAAAGTGAAGAGGAGAGTGACAAGAAAGAGGAGGAACTTGCAATGCTCTCTAGAAGGACCAAGGAGCTGATTAGAAGAAGAAAAGAAAGAAGGAACTTCAAGAAAGCAACTCTTAATCCCAATGAGAGATTAACCGATATCACTTGCTATGAGTGTGGCAAGCAAGGCCATATTAAGTATGATTTCCCCAAACTAAAGAAGAAGAATAAAGGGGATAAAAAGAAGAGGAAAAGCTTTAAAGCCACTTAGGATGATAGCTCAAGTGAAGATGATGAAGAAGAGGAGATTGCTAACATATGTTTCATGGCTCAAGAGGATTCTCCTAATGAGGTAAGCACTTCATCTCATTATAATCTTGAATATGATGATTTAGATGATGTAGAAGATGAGCTTCTAGAAGCTCTTACAATAAAATGTGATGAATATAAGTCACAAATGAAGACTTACAAGAGGAAGTGCATGAAATTAAAGGATGATTACAAATCCCTTAATAGCCTTGTAAGTGAATTGAGGACTTTAAATGAAGAACTTAAAAAATCTATGGAAAATCTCTCCAAATCATCTTCATCACTTGCTTCATTTAGAAAAGAGAATGACTCTTTAAAAGGAGAAGTCATTGAGCTTAAAAGCTCTATCTCTAAATTTCATAAGGGTAAGGAAGCTTTGGATACACTCATAGTATCACAAAGGCTTGCCTTGATTAGGCATGGTCTAGGTTTCAATGATGCCTCAACCTCTACACCTACACTTACTACATTCATTAGAGCCTCAACACCTCAAACTTCAAGTATTGAGGTTGTTGGAAAGAAGGGTGCCCAAAGCATTAGACCCCCAATGCCTAAGGGCAAAAGGAAAGTGCAACAAGGCTCAAACTCTACTTCTAAAAAGGCTAATCATGCTTACATATACAATAAGAAGCATGTTGATCCTAACACACACAAAAAATTCACATCTACACCCTTACATGCATGCTCATGTTCTCACACACATCATATTGGTATGAGAAAATCCCCCACTCATACCAAGACAATGCATAGAAGAAAGACATATAAGTCTAAACTTCAATGCCATTATTGCATAAGATATGGACACATTAATGTTTATTGTTACATTAGGAAGGCTCACCTCAAATTCAAGGACCCTTTAATACCTAACCCCCTAGGACCCAAGTATGCTTGGGTACCAAAGAAAAGATGATTTATTTATGTTATGTAGGGATGTTTGGTAACCACCAATGAATCAAATGATTGGCATGTGAATAATGGATGCTCAAAACACATGATAGACAATATGAAGTTATTCATGGCCCTAAAAGAAAAAAAAAAGTGGTAATGTCACATTTGGTAACAATGCCAAGGGTAAGGTAATTGGCATTGGAACCATTAGTAATGATGGTTGCTCTTTAATTAATGATATTTTGTTAGTCGATGGCTTGCAACATAATTTGCTAAGTGTAAGTCAATTATGTGACAAATGTAATAAAGTCACCTTTGACCCTAGAGAATGCTAAGTTACCACATTAGTAGATAAAAAGGTTATTTTCAAGGGTGAAAAGAAAGGTGATACCTATCTAATTACTTAGACAATTTGGCTAACTAATCTTTTAAGTGTCTTATGTCTCTTAGTAATGAAGCTTGGCTATGACATAGAAGACTTGGACATGCTAGCATGGAGCTCTTACAAAGCTTATATAAAGGAAAGCTAGTGGACTGTCTTTCCAAGCTAAGTTTCTCAAAAGATAAGATATATGGTCCTTGCCAAATAGGAAAGCAACATCAATCTTCCTTCAATGCTAAAAATGTTATAAGTACATCTAAACCTTTCTAACAAATTCATATAGACTTGATAGGACCTATTATGAGTGCTAGTTTAGGTGATAAACATTGTGCACTAGTCCTAATTGATGATTATTTTAAGTTTACTTAGGTATCCTTTCTAGCTTATAAGTATGATACCTTTGATGTTTTCAAAAGTTTTGCAAAAAGAATTCAAAATGAAAAGGGTTACTTCATTTCTTCTATAAAAAATGACCATGGAAAGGAATTTCAAAATGAAGCTTTTGAATCTTATTGTTTAGAGAATGAGATTTTTCATAATTTTTCAACCCCTAGAACACCACAACAAAATAGTATTGTAGAGAGGAAAAATAAAACCCTAGTAGAGATGGCTAGAACTATGCTCAATGAGTATGATTTACCAAATTACTTTTGGGCCAAAGTCATTAATACCTTGTGTTATATAGCAAATAGAGTTTTTAAATGACCCATTCTCAATAAAACATCTTATGAGCTGTGGAATGGTAGAAAACCCAAGATATCATACCTAAGAGTATTTGGATGCAAGTGCTATATATTGAATACCAAAGATAATCTTCGAAAATTTTACTCAAAAACTAATGAGGGTATATTCTTAGGTTATTCCACCTCTAGTAAGGCCTATAGAATCTTTAACAAAAGTTCTATGGTTGTTGAAAAGTCTATGAATATTGTTTTTGATGAATCTAGTAAGCTTGATCTTGGGAAAGATTCTTTTATTGATGATCTTGTAGGTGACTTTGAAAAATTGAAATTGGAGCACACTACAAGAGTGGAAGACAAAGACAATGATAAAGGTGAATCATCAAGAGTATATGAGGAACCACAACATCAATAAGAAGCATTGCCAAGTCATGATCTAGCTAAGGATTGGAGATTATTCAAGCATTACCCCCTAAAGACTCAATTATTGGTGATACTTTAAAAGGTGTAAGTACTAGATCTCAACTTAATCTTTTAGATAATAACCTTGCCTTTGTTTCTCAATTTGAGCCAAAATCAATTGATAAGGCTCTTGATGATGAAAGTTGGGTAATTGTTATGCAAGAGGAACTCAACCAATTCAAGAGAAACAATGTATGGGAACTTGTTCCTAGGCCTAAGGAACACCTAATTGTAAGTTGCAAATGGCTATTTAGAAACAAGTTAGATGAGCAAGGATTCATCACTAGGAATAAAGCTAGATTAGTTACAAAAGTTTACAACTAAGAGAAAGGCATAGATTATGATGAAACCTATGCCTTTGTTACAAGGTTAGAGGCCATTAGGATTCTTTTGGCTTATGCTTATCATATCAATTTTAAACTTTTTCAAATGGATTTTAAAAGTACTTTTCTAAATGGGGTTATTGAGGAGGAAGTTTATGTTGAACAACCTCCTGGTTTTGAATCACATAGTTTTCTAAATTATGTTTTTAAATTGATAGAGCCTTATATGGGTTGAAACAAGCTTCAAGAGCTTAGCATGAAAGACTTAGTTCATTTCTTTTGAAAAATGATTTCGAAAAAGGAAAGATGGACATAACTTTATTTGTAAAAAGGCACAAACATGATACACTAATAGTATAAATTTATGTTAATGATATCATTTTTTGTGCTACAAATGAATCTCTTTGTGAGGATTTTTGCTAAGTGTATGACTAAGGAATTCAAGATGAGCATGATGGGAGAGCTCAAGTTTTTCCTTGGTTTACAAATCAAGCAAACCAAAAAAGGGATTTTCATCAACCAAACTAACAAAAGACATAATCAAGAAATTTGGCATGGATGGATGCAAAATAGCAAAAACACCCATTAGTGGTACCATCAAATTAAACAAAGATGAATAACGTAAAACCGTTGATGAAAAAGAAATATCGAGGTGTGACCAGTTCTCTACTCTATCTTACTACTTCTAGACCTAAAATTATGTTTAGTGTATGTATGTGTGCTAGATTTCAGTCCTATCCTAAAGAATCAAACTTAAATGTTATCAAAAGGATTTTTAAATATTTGCATGGCACTTTACACCTAGGTATATGGTATCCTAGAGATTCATCTTTTAGTCTCATACGTTACTCAGATGCGGATTATGCTAGTAGTCTATTAGATAAAAAAAAGCACTTTTGAAACTTGCTAATTTATAGGAGAATGCTTAGTGTATTGGTTTAGAAAGAAGCAAGTTTCAGTTGCCTTATCCACCATCGAAGCTGAGTATGTAGCTACAAATTGTTATTGCACCTAAGTGCTTTGGATGAAACAATAATTAAAGGATTACGTTAAAGTTGTTGATCACACTCCTATCAAATGTGACAACACTAGTGCAATTAATCTCTCTAAGAATCTCATCCAACACTCTAGGAGCAAACACATAGACATTAGGCATCATTTTCTTAAAGATCAAGTCCAAAACAGTGATGTTGTGTTAGAATTTATAGACACAACTCATTAATTTGCAGATATTTTCACTAAACCTCTAAATGAAGAAAGATTGAACTTCATTAAGAGAGAATTAGGAATGCTTTATGGAAGATCCCTAAAGTGAAAAGCTTGATCTTTTGTTTAATTGTTATATGTTTGGTTGTATGTGATATTTATCCTTGGATATCTTAAATTTAAATGCAATTGTGCTTTTTTATGTCAAATTTCATAAATTAAGCATTAATATATTAAGTGGATCACAACTTGAAACGTCAAATTTAACTCTTTCATGATTATCCTTCTTGCCTTGAAATTCGCAGTTGTTATCCTTGACTCACGGTCGCGAATTATAGGATCATCTCACCCAGTTGACAGCCATCAATTCGCAGTCGTAATTTTTTATCTCCACCGCGAATTCCAGTAAAATTTAAATTTTTTACCTTTGTACGCATCGAGTCTCGAGGATTTTTTATCTATTACTCATATTTTTCAAAAATAACAATTGAGACTTTGAATTAATGGTTGTGATTTATAATAACTACCACATATTAATTTGATTTGACTGTCAACTATTTTCAATGCTTAATTAATCACATTTTAGTCATTTCTAGTCGTTTATTCACCCTTTCTATGGCTATATAAACCTTTTAAACAGTGTTTCTCATCACTACATGCTACAATAATCATCTATCTTCTCTCCTTCTCCCAAACCTTTCTAAATCTTTCTACTCCTCTAAATGGCTCCTAAGAAAGCTTCAAGAGCTGAGAAGGACAAGGCAATAACCCAACCCTTTGCACCACTAGCCCTTCATCAAATGAAAGGGATTACTAAAGAGGAGAAGGATCGCTATAAAGCCAAGGCCTCTAAAATTATCCTTCCAAATAAAATACCCTCTGCCTTTCTTTTAGAGTCTCTTGGGATTAAAAATGAGATTCACATGTTTCTCTCCAACTTGGGCTGGAATGAATTCATCTTTCAGGATGAACCCGGATATGAAGAGATCATGAGGGAATTCATGTGTACGGTGACTTTTAATCGCAAAGTTAAATCCTGCACCAGACAATATGGGTTAGTTTTTCGAGCTTTTGGGAATCTTTATTTTATTACTTTTGAACAATTATCCAACCTCTTCCATCTTCAAGTCGGAGATAACATTCTATTCATTATCTCTGCACTTGATGTTATTTACTATGAATTTTGGTCTGAAGTTTCAATCGAGACCGAGCATGATCCTAAAACTTTTTTAGCCAAATACACCCTTCCTTTTTTATTACTTCACCTTATCATCACCTTCTCCATTAATGCTAAAAATGATGGTAATAAAAAAGTATCTCAAAAAGACCTTGCATTTCTTTTTTGTCTTGTGAAAAACAAACCTATCCAATCCGGCACTATCTTGTGGATCAATTAGTCCACATGAGCACTAAGCCTAAGAGCCAATTTCTCCTTCCTTCCCATGTGTCTGCCATCTATAGATTTGTTGGGGCCTTTAATGAGGAAAATGAAAAATTCCTCACTAAGAAACTCCTTCCTTCCTAAAATTTTATGGACATCACCTATCTAATCAATGCCAAAGCCATTCACCTGGACTCTTATGCCTATACTTTGGGTGTATTTGGGGCCAAAAAGATGGAAACATCTTAAGCCTCCAAAAGAAAAATACCTATCATTGAAGAATGAGCAATACCAACCCCTCTACCCTCCCTTCCTTAACCAAAATCTAAGTCTAAACTTTCTTTTGCCACCATCAACCATAAGCTAGATAAGGTGATGCAGATGTTGAAGAGGATATTTCTCTTTATTTCTCACCTTTACAGTGATCTGGTGGACTTATAAGAGAATATAGGTGTTCCTCCATGCCATCTTCCCGATTTCGCAGATTTTGAGGATAGACCGGAGGAGGAAGACAACCAAGAAGTCGAAGATGGAGACTAAGCTGAAGGAGGAGGCGACAATAATGAGCAAGAGGATTTTGAAGATGATGATGATTCTCCAATCTTCTAGTCTAGGATTTCTTTGTAGTTTGCTTGGATGTAAAGTTGTTGATCCCATAGCTTGTCAATAAATAAATATGTTTGTTTTGCAATCTTTGATCTCATCTATTATATGTTTAAATTTCCTTTTATGATGATTATAACTCTTATTTCTATTGTTATTCTTATGATTATATGAAATAATCTTTGTTCCTAATACTCACTTTATGCATTTTATTTACACTTCTCCATTTACCCTCTTTTTGATCTTGCCAAAGGGGGAGAGAATTATATGGAGAAAATAATTTGGAAGAAATAAGCATAAGTTAAGGGGGAGCATTGTTTGTCACTCAAACTTAAAATTTTACTTTGATCATTAACTAGGAATTGTTTCTAAGTATTCATTGAATCTTTCATCATTCCAACTTCACAACTCATGCATCTATTTTCCCTTTAGATCAATCTAAGTTGTCAAAATCAAAAAGGGAGATATTGGTGGACTAGATTGGTTTAACCTAAGTCATGAACCTCTTTTGATCTTGACAATAGAGATTGATCAGTACTAATACTTTCATTTAGTGTTGTGTTGTAGGTTATAAGTTAGATTTTTTTTTTATTAGAAATTGGATGAAGTTTTAAATCTCCAACCTTATAAAGATCACTCTAATTCACGGTGAGTATATTATAATTCGCGACTGTGAATAAGTCACAAGAATGGATAAAGCTAGGCCAAAGGAATTTTGAGGGATATTCACAGCTGCGACATAGCCGAAAGAAGTAAAGCTTGAGTCACAGAGGAATTCACAGTGGGTATTGGGTCAAGATTCATGACCCGACATTCATAGTGACAATGGAGGGAACCAAAGCCATAGCCAAAGCGTGCCAAGTGTCCTAAGTAACCGTTGAAGATCAAAACTCACGAGGGCAAATATTTTGTAGTGACTGCGACTCAGAGTTGTAGTTTCCTCACCAAATAGAGGAATTCATGGTCTCAATCGCGCCCAAGACATAGTTATCTTGCAACTACCAATTTTGATAGTGGTTAGAGAATAATAGTTATATTTTCCTGGACAACTAATGGAAAGCTGACATGTGGACTAACCGTTAGACACAAATGGGGTTTTTCACTGAAATTTTCAGCTCCACAATGGAAATTGAAAATTTGCCATCGCAAAATAGTAGTAGCAACCGTGACTTTCGCTTGACAAGCATTTAATGCTAAATCTTCCTAGCACTTTTTGGAGATTGGTTGATAGTTTTAGACTAATGTCTCTTTGGTGGATATGAGCCATAAATACTCCACCAAACATATGTAAATGTAAAAGAATTCATTAATTTGTAACCAAACTCTTGTCTATTTGCTACTCAATCTTTCTTTATGATCTATGTGTTATTAATTATTAGATGTGAGCAATAAACACCATTGCAAAGAGGTTGAGAGTTAGCCTAGAGTCAAAACTCTTGTGAAAGGTTTTAGTATGAGTCTGCAAAACACTTGTGAAAGGTTTTTTGTATAAGCCTAGAAAACACAAGGTGTAAGGTTTTTGTGTGAGCCATAAACACAAGTTGTAAAAGTTTGGTGTAAGCTTGGAAACTCCAATTGAGTTAAGTAAAACACCCAATTGGAGAGAATTGGGAAGTGGACGTAGGATTTGTTAACACCTAAACCACTATAAACACTTGTGTCAATTTTTCTCTTCTCCTTCTCAACTTTTTAAACACATTTATCTGGCATTTTTATTTTTAATCAACCATCAATTCAACCCCCCTTCTTGGGGCCCTAGGCCAATAATTATGTTCTCATTTGGCTTTATTAAGAAAAGCTCATACTTTGTCATATTCATTTGTATCTTTCTTGACTTGACTTGCATGGTGCCTTTATGATAGTTTTCCAAAGCTTTCTAATTGCCATATGAACTTTGGAAATGTTGGACTTTTCCACATTCTTCTCTTAAGAGGACACTTATAAGGATTATCATTGTCATTGCCATTGTTTTTGCTATTAGCTCTTCTTTATGCATAAACCCATTCTTCTCTTGAAATAAGTTCTTCAAAGCCATCTACCATTTTAGCGGGTGGCTTCCATTTCTTTGCAACACTATCCCATACATTGATGGGTCACTATCAAGGTATACCTCCACTACTTCTAATGTGCATAATCGATTCCATCAAAGTGAGATTTGAGGTAAGAGTGGATCCTTTCATTGACCTTGATCTTTGTTCAAGCAATTAAGCTTGTGATTTAAGACTTAACTCTGGTACCAATCATTGGCTCTAGTATAGTAATAAGGGGGGTTGAATTATTAGCAAATTTAAATTTTAAAGCAAGTGGGTAATTAATAATAAGCAAGGAGGGAAAAGGAAAATAAATACACAAGCAATTTATAGTGATTCAAATATTAACCAACCTTACATCCACTCTCTAATTATCCATTTAGGTATTTTGCTATCACTCAATTTACACTAAGAGTTTTACAAGTTTCCTTCCCAACTTAGTGTTTAGGCTCACACCCAATATAAGTATACTTTGTGTTTAAGGCTAACACACAATCTTATAATCAATTTTCCTAACTAATGTAACCTTTAACTAACACTTCCAAATGTTGAAGCTCACACTACACAATCTTATAATCAATTTTCCTAACTAATGTAACCTTTAACTCACACTTACAAGTGTTGAAGCTCACACTAAACCTTTACAAAGCAACCCTAACAACCAAAGTACAAGTATAATATAGAAATAGGCTTTGAGAAATTAAATTGCAAGAGTTAGGCATAATAAATGATTATTCTCTTTCATCAAAAGTCATTTGATGGAGTATTTATAGATTTCAACCACGAAAGAGCCATTAAAAACAAACTAGTACCAAATCTCTAAAAGTACGATAAGAAATCCTACATTTAATGCTTGTCAGATAAATTTCACAATTGAAATGCCTCATCACAGTCACAATTTACATTTTACACTTAGGATCTCTATTTCGTGGTCGTCATCTTCATATACTGTTGGCCCTAGGCACTAAGAAAGAGAGGGGGGTGTGGATTGAATTGGTGTATAAAAATTAAAACAAGAAAGGGAGAAGAGAAATGAGTAGAAAAGAAACACACGATTCATAGTGGTTCGGGTATAAACAACCCTACGTCCACTCCCCAATTCTTAGAAATTGGGTGTTCCACTATCTTTCAAAGGTGTTTTCAAGGTTACAACCAAACTTTTACACTTGTGTTTTGAAAGCTCACACAACAACCTTTACACTTGTGTTTTAACAGGCTCACACAACAACCTCTCTTAGTGTTTTACAGGCTCACACTACAACCTATCTTAGTGTTTTGATAGACTCACACTACAACCTAGTACAATTGGTGTTTATGCTCACACCTAACAATGACTTAAAGAATAGAAAAGATTACGTAGCAAAATTGCAAGAGTTTAGGTATAAAGTTATCAATTCTCTTGCATTTACATCTATTTGGTAAGGTATTTATAGCCTCTACCCACCAAAGAGACATTGCAATAAAACTGGTACAAAATCATTAAAGTGCGCTAGACAGATTTTTACATTAAATGCTTAACAGTCTTAATCCGCGGTTGCTACTACTCGTTAGCGGTTGCGAAATCCAAATTCCATACGGAAAGCCCCATTTGTGTCTAATGGCTAGTCTACGTGGTAGCTTCTTATTAGTTCACTAGGAAAATATAGTCATTGTCTTTCACCTGCTCTCAAAAGTAGTAGTCGTGATTTCTCTTGTATAGGACATGACTGTGGACATGAATTTGTCTGCCAAAAGTGCTTATCTTTTTCTTTTGGGTTTGTGGTCGCTACCAACAAGTTTCCATCGCGATTTTTATCTTCCAACAGTTACCTAGAACACTTGTCAAGTTGTGGCTATGGGCTTGATTCCCTCTTAAGTTACTTCGAAATTCGTGATCGCGACTAAGGCATGACTTATACTGCAAATTTGTCTGTGACTCCGACTTTCCTTTCTTTGAATTGGTCGCGGTAGAGAAGTTGCCCGCAAATACATTTGTCCAATTTGTCAACCTGCCTTGGTCTAGTTCGCGATCGTGATTTATCAAGTTGCGATCGCGAATTATAAGGCACTAGCTTACTTTGGACATTTTTTAACTCAATCCAACAATGTAAAGACTAACTAAAAACTATAAAACAATACCAAATTTGAAACATTAGAATTGATCAATCCCCTTTGTTAAGATCAAAAAAGGTCCAAGACTTAGGGTTAACCACCATAGTCCAACAATCTCCCTTTTTTTTATTTTGACAACATAGATTGATCCTAAGTGAAAAATAATATAGAAATGTAAAGTTAGAGTATTGCATGAATGAATGCTTAAAATGAAACTTTTAAGTTTGGCATTCAATCAAGCAAAGTGAAATTTCTAAAAAGCTAAGTATGATGCTCATGATGCTCCCTCTTAACATATGCTATAATTTTCAAGTTAATATTCCCTTTTAAATTAAAATACTTACTATCTCTCCCCCTTTGGCAAGATCAAAAATAGAGTGTAAGGGAAATGAGAAACAATTATAAGCATACATAAAGAGTAAAAGAAGAATTTTCTTATAAAGATAAAATGTATCACACATAAGACAATGTATTGCAAGAAAATAACTTTTTATTTACGTAACTGTGGGATCATAATATTTGTTAAATAAAAAACATAAAGAAAATGAAAACAAATACAAAAATCCTTAATCTAAAGGAACGGAGAATCATTATCATCTTCAGAAGATGGTGCCTCTTGTGCTAGCATTGCTCCCTCAGCTTCATCCCCATCCTCAACGTCATCTTCATTCCCATCTCCATCTTGCGATCGTCAAATTCGGTGAAGTCTGAAAGATGGCAAGGAGGAACTTCTAGTTTTTCTTGGAGATCCACCATATCACTATGAAGATGTGAAAGGAAGAGGAACTTTCTCTTCATCATTCTCATTAGTTTGTCCATCTTTTGATCAATGATGGAAAGAGATAACTTCGTCTTAGCTTTTAGTTGAGGAGAAGGGACTTGTGTGGTGTCTTCTTCAATTTGAATCCTCTTTCTCTTTGAAGCTTGGGAGGTTTCCATCCTCTTTGCACCTATCGCACCAAGGATATAAACATGTGTCCAGATGAATGGCCTTGGCATTTATGAGATAAGTTAGGTCTAAGAAGTTTTGAGAGGGAAGGAGCTTCTTGGTGAGGAATTTCTCTTTCTTCTCATCAAGTGCTCTAACAAAACGGTGGATGGTTGTTATGAGGGAGGGCAAGAGAAACTGGCTTTTGGGTTTCGTACTCATATGGATCAATTGGTCCATAAGGTAACAGTCAATTTGGATTGGTTTGTTCTTGGCAAGGCAAAACAAGAATGCCAAGCCTTTTTAAGAAACATTCTCGTTACCATCACTTCTTGCGTTTATGGAGAAGGTGATGATGCAATGAAGGATCCAAAGAGGTAGGGACTTGATGTGTTTAGATAAAGAAGAACAGGGGTCGTGTTTGGTTTCAATGGAAATCTCTGACCAAAATTCAGAAAATATAACATCAAGTGCGGAGATGATGAAGGGAATGTGTTCTTCTACTTGCAAGTTGAAAAGGGAAGACAATTAGTCGAAGGTAATGAAAAAAGGGTTGTCAAAGGCTCGAAACAATAACCCATACTGGTCGGCTCTCAAATCAAATTTCTGGCTTAGTTACACAGTGCACATAAACTCTCACACAACCTCCTTGTATCCGGGTTCATCTCGAAAGATGAACTCGTTTCATCCCAAGTTGGAGAGAAAGGCTCCAATTTCAGCATTAATGCCTAAAGTTTCCAGCATGAATGTTGTTGGAATCTTTTTTGGGAGAATGACCTTGGAAGAGTTTGCCTTGAATCTATCTTTTTCCTCCTTGGTTATTCCCTTCATGAGATGGAGGGTAACAGGTGCAAAGGGTTGAGCCATTGCCTTGCCCTTGTCTACATTGGAGAACTTGTTTTGAGCCATAGAGCTTAATGATTTAGAGAGATTTTGAGAGAGAGAGATGATGTTTGGAAGTGAGGTGATGAGAGCACTGTTGAAGGGGGTATTTATAGGCTTTGAAGGGGTGTGAAAACAGTCATAAACGGCTAAAAATGGATTAAATGAATAGAGGAAATGGTTGGTAGTCAAATCACTTAATTGCCTAGGGGGTTACTCTGATTCATGTCCACAAATTCATGAGTCACAACTGCGAATTTCAGAAAATGTAAGTAATGGATAAATTTTCCTCAGAAAAAGGTGCATTAACGGTCACTTTTTTGAAAAACTAACCAAAATTCGTGGTGGAGTGAAAATTTCGGGATCACGAATTGACATTTGATAGCAGGGTGAAATTGACTTGTAATTTGCGACCATGAAGAAGGAATAGCGATTGCAAATTATGAGTCAGCAAGGATAAGAATTGAAAAACCAATTATTGAAAAATGAAAAATTATGATCCACAGGAAAATACATACATCAATATCACAAATCAACAAATACTAATACACAGCAATATTACAAAAGAGATAAAAAATTTTCACTTTAGGGAGCTTCCATCAAGCATTCCCAATTCTCTCTTGATGAAGTTCAACCTTTCTTCATTTAGGGGATTGGTGAAAATATCTGCAAGTTGATGATTTGTATCAATAAATTTCAACACAACATCACTTTTTGCACATGATCTCTAAGAAAATGATGTCTAATGTCTATATGCTTACTTATAGAGTGTTGGATGGGATTTTTCGAGAGATTAATAGCACTTATGTTATCACATTTAATGGGAATGTGATCAACTGCTTTGCCAAAATCCTTTAATTGTTGTTTCATCCAAAGAACTTAGGTGCAACAATAACCCGCTGCCACATACTCGACTTTTGTGGCGGATAAGGCAACCAATACTTGTTTTTTACTAAACCAAGAAACTAGACATTCACCTATAAATTGGCAAGTTCCAGAAGTGCTTTTTCTAACTAATAAACTACCAGCATAATCCGCATCTGAATACCCTGCAAGGCTAAATGAAGAATCCCTAAGATACCATAGTCCTAAGTGTATAGTGCCATACAAACACTTAAAGATCATTTTAACTGCATTCAAATGAGATTCTCTAGGAGAGGATTGGAACCTAGCACACATGTAAATATTAAACATGATATCTGGCCTAGAAGCAATAAGATAAATTAAAGATACGATCATACCTCGATATCTCTTTTCATCTACCACCTTACCTGATTCATCCTTATCTAGCTTGCTGGTACTACTCATTGGAGTTTTAGCTACCTTGCAATCATCCATGTCAAATTTCTTTAGCATTTCCTTTGTGTACTTGGCTTGGTTGATGAAGATCCCTTCCTTGGATTGTTTGATTTGTAGACCGAGAAAGAACTTGAGCTCTCCCATCATGCTCATTTCAAATTCCCTAGTCATACACTTAGCAAATTCCTCACAAAGAGATTCATTAGTAGCACCAAAGATAATATCATCAACATAGATTTGAACGATTAATGTATCATGCTTGTGCTTTTTGACAAAAAGTGTTCT
>CATIWR010085539.1:0-20454 GCA_949677035.1 Omphalea diandra | reverse complement strand
CAGCCTATGCAAGGAAACTCGCGACCGCGACTTTTGAAAGTAGATAAAAGACAACGACTATATTTAAACATAAATAACTTCAATCTCAAATAATGTAACAATATTTAAACATAAATAACTCATCATCATATCTGTTAGACTAGGATGATTAATCCTAAGTTTAGAACCTCTTTTGATCTTGACAAAGTAGATTGATCATCACTAATATTTCAAATAAGTGTTGTTTTGGCAGAAATGAATCAATCTTCCAAGAAGAAATGAAAGGAGTTGATAAACTCTAAAGTGACATGTAAATCGCGATCGCAATCTAGGATTCGCGATCGTGACAAATGTTAAGACATGCTGAAATTCAAGCAAGCAAAATAGCAGAGCCATTCTCGGCCGCGACCAATGGAAAAGAAGAAGCCAATCTGTGATAGATGAATTCATGGTGCAAGTCACGCCTTAGTCGCGACTGCAAATTTCAAAGTAACTCAAGAGGGAAGCAAATCCATAACTACAGCTTGACAAGTGTCCTAGAAGACTGTTGGAAGTCAAATTTCACGGAGGCATCTTGCTGGTAGCGATCGCGAATCTTATGGAAGAAAGATGACTTCTTTGGCAGATGAATTCGCGTCCTCTATTGTGGCCTGTGCAAGGAAACTCGCCACCGTGACTTCTGAAAGTAGGTAAAAGACAATCGCTATATTTTTCTAGTTAACTAATAAGAAGCTGCCACGTGGACTAGCCGTTAGACACAAACAGGGTTTCCCTTGAAGAATTTGGATTCGCGACTGCGAACGGCAGTAGCGACCGCGATTTCGTCCTGACAAGCATTTAATGCAAAATCTATCAAGCATGTCTCATAGATTTGATGAGCTATGATATACAAAGTCTCTTTGGTGAAGTTTGGCTATAAATACTCCACTAAATAGCCATGAAGAAGGTTGTTAAGGAATTTATTACAAGTGATTAAAGCTCTTAATCTTTGCTACTTATTTTCTTCTTCTTCTTTATGAAATTGTGATTGTTAGGTGTGAACATTAAACACCAATTTTTGAGGTTTTGTGTTAGCCTATAAAAACACTTCTAGAAAAGTTTAAGTGTGAGCCTAGTGAAACACTTGAGTGAGATTTTGTGTTAGCCTAGAAAACGCATTGTTGTAAGGTTGTGTGTTAGCCATCAAAACATAAGTTGTATAAGTTGGGTGTGAGCTTGAAAACACCATTGAGATAGTGAAATACCCAATTTATTAATTGGGGAGTAGACGTAGGGTCAATTGTACCCGAACCACTATAAATTGATTGTCTCTCTTCTACTCTTTCTTCCCCCTTTATCTTTGTTCTTGAAATTTTTATTCACCAATTCAACCCCCCTTCTTGGTGCCTAGGGACAACAATGCTGGTAGCTTATTAGATAGAAAAAGCACTTTCAAAACTTGCTAATTTATAGGTGAATGTCTAGTTTCTTGGTTTAGTAAAAAGCAAGTATCGGTTGCCTTATCTGCCTCATAAGCCGAGTATGTGGCGGCAGGTTGTTATTGCACCTAAATTTTTTAGATGAAATAGCAATTGAAGGATTTTGGCAAAGTAGTTGATCACATTCCCATTAAATGTGATAACACAAGTGCAATTAATCTGTCTAAGAATCCCATCCAACACTCTAGAAGTAAGCACATAGACATTAGACATCATTTTCTTAGAGATCATGTGCAAAAATGTGATGTTATGTTGGAATTTATTGACACAAATCATCAACTTGCATATTTTCACCAAACCTCTAACTTAAGAAAGGTTGAACTTCATTAAAAGAGAATTAGGAATGCTTGATGGAAGCTCCCTATAGTGAAAATTTTTGATCTATTGTGTAATATTGATATGTGTATTAGTATTTGTTGATTTGTGATATTGATGTATGTATTTTCCCGTGGATCACAATTTTTCATTTTTTAAAAAATTTGATTTTCAATTCTTATCCTTTCTAACTCATAATTCACGGTTGCTATTCCTTCTTCACGGTCTCGAATTACAAGTCAATTTCACCCCACTATCAAATGTCAATTTACGGTCGTGAAAGTTCTGCTTCATCGCGAATTTTAGTTAGTTTTTCAAAAATGTGACCATTGGCGTGCCTTTTCCTGTGGAAAATTTGTCCGTTACATTTTTTGGAATTCGTGGTCATAACTCATGAATTTGTGGACACGAATTAGAGTAACCACCTTGGTAATTAAGTGATTTGACTACCAAACATTTCCTCTCTTCATTTAATCCATTTCTAGCCTTTTTATTGTTTTCACACCCCTTCAAAGCCTATAAATACCCCCCTTCAACAGTGCTCTCTTCAGTCCACTTCTAAATACCAACTCTCTCTCTCAATATCTCTCTAAATCATCAAGCTTTCTCCTTCTTGCTATGGCTCCTAACAAATTCTCTAAGGCAAACAAGGGCAAGGCAGTGGCTTAACCTTCTGCACCTCCTGCCCTCCATCTCATGAAGGGAAATAACTAAGGAAGAAAAAGAAAGATTCAAGGCAATCGCTTCCAAGGTCATTCTCCTAAACAAGATTCCATCAACATTCATGCTGGAAACCTTGGGCATCAATGTTGAAATTATAGCCTTTCATTCCCACTTGGGATGGAATGAGTTCATCTTCTGAGATGAACCTGGGTACGAAAAGGTTGTAAGAGAAATTATGTGCACTGTGCAACTAAGCTGAAAATCTGATTTTATAGCTGGATAATATAGGTTAGTGTTCCAGGCCTTTAGCGACCATTTTTACATTACCTTTGACCAATTGTCTTTCCTTTTTAACTTGCAAGTCATATAACACATTCCCTTCATCATCTTCGACTTGACATTATCTACTCCAAATTTTGGTCGGAGATTTCTATTGAAACCAAACATGACCCCCACTATTCTCTTTCCAAACATATCAAATCCTTACCCCTTTAGATCCTTCATCGCATCATCACCTTCTCCGTAAACATAAGAGGTGATGGTAATGAAAAGGTTTCTCAAAAAGACTTGGCATTCTTGTTTTGCCTTGTCAAGAACAAACCAATCAAAATTGGTTGTTACCTTGTGGATCAATTGATCCATATGAGTACAAAACCCAAAAGTCAGTTTCTCTTGCCCTCCCACATAACAGCCATCTACCATTTTGTTAGAGCACTTGATGAGGAGAAAGAGAAATTCCTCACAAAGAATCTCCTTCCCTCATAAAACTTCATAGACCTATCCTATCTCATAAACGTTAAGGCAATTCATGCAGACACTTATTTTTATACTCTTGCTGCGATAAGGGCAAAGAAGATGGAGACCTCCCAAGCTTCAAAGAGAATGAGGCTTCAAATTGAAGAAGGCACCATACAAGTCCCTCCTTCTCAACCAAAAGCTAAGACAAAGTTGTCTCCTGCCACCATTAATCAAAAGCTAGATAAACTAATGAGGATGATGAAGAGAAGGTTCCTTTTCCTTTCACATCTTCATAGCAATTGGTGGATCTCAATAGAAACTAGGAGTTCCTCTTTGCCCTGGACTTCACCGAATTTGAAGATACTCAAGATGGAGATGGCAATGAAGATGAGTTTGAGGATGAGGATGAAGCCGAGGGGGCAACACAAGCATAAGAGACACCATCTTCCGAAGATGATTCTCTACTGCTCTATATTAGGGATCTTTTGTATTTGTTTTCCATTTTCCTTATGTTTTTTTAACAAATATTGTGATCCCACAGTTATGTAAATAAAAAGTTGTTTTCTTGTAATACATTGTCTTATGTGTGAAGCATTTTGTCTTTATAAAAGTATTATTCTTTTACTCCTTATGTATGCTTATAATTGTTTCTTTTTTCCCTTACCCTTTCCTTTTGATCTTGCCAAAGGGGGAGAGATAGTAAGTATTTTAGGGAATATTTAACTTAAAAATTATAGCATATGTCATGGGGGAGCATCATACTTAGCTTTTTAGAAATTTCACTTTGCTTGATTGAATGCCAAAACTTATAAGTTTCATCTTAAGCTTTCATTTATGCAATACTCCAACTTCACATTTCCATATTATTTTTCACTTAGGATAAATCTATGTTGTCAAAATCAAAAAGGGGGAGATTGTTGGACTAGGGTGGTTAACCCTAAGTCTTAGACCTCTTTTGATCTTGACAAAGGGGATTGATCAATTCTAATACTTCAAACTAAGTGTTGTTTTGTAGTTTTCAGTTAATCTTTACATTGAAAGTTGGATGGAGTTAAAAAATCTCCAAAGTAAGCTAGTGCCTCCTAATTTGCGATAGCAACTTGATAAATCACGACCGTGAAATAGACCAAGATAGGTTGACAAAATGGACAGACGTATTCGCGGACCACTTCTCTGACGCGAACAATTCAAAAAAAGGAAAGTCGGAGTCACAGACGAATTTGCGGTGTAAGTCATGCCTCAATCGCTACCGTGAATTTCAAAGTAACTCAAGAGGGAATCAAGTCGAACACCACAGCTTGACAAGTGTCCCAGTTAACTGTTGAAAGTCAAAAATCATGATGGGAACTTGTTGCTAGCAATCACAAATCTAAAAAAAAAAGATGAACACTTTTGGCAGATGAATTCGCATCCAAAGTCACGACCTGTATAAGAGAAATCGTGACCGCTACTTTTGAGAGCAGGTGAAAGGCAACAAATATATTTTCCAAGTGAACTAATGAGAAGCTACCACGTGGACTAGCCGTTGGACACAAACGGGGTTTTCCTTATGGAATTTGGATTTCGCGACCGCTAATGAGTAGTAGCGACTATGAATTAAGACTATCAAGCATTTAATGCGAAAATTTGTCTAGCACACTTTGATGATTTTGTACTAGTTTTATTGCAACGTCTCTTTGGTGGGCAGAGACTATAAATACCTCACCAAACAAATGTAAATGCAAGAGAATTGATAACTTTGTACCTAAACTCTTACAATTTTTCTACTCAATCTTTTCTATTCTTTAAGTCATTATTGGGTGTGAGCATAAACACTAATTGTAATAGGTTATAATGTGAGCCTGTCAAAATACTAAGACAGGTTGTTGTGTGAGCCTGTTAAAACACAACTGCAAAGGTTTTTGTGTGAGCCTCAAAACACAAGTATAGGTTATTGTACGAGCCTTCAAAACACAAGTGTAAAAGTTTGGTGTAAGCTTGAAAACAACTTTGAAAGATAGTGGAACACCTAAATTCTAAGAATTGGGGAGTGGATGTAGGATTGTTTATACCTAAACCACTATAGATCTTGTGTTTCATCTCTATTCATTTCTCTTATCCCTTTCCTATTTTAATTTTTATACACCAATTCAACCCCCCTTCTTGGTGCCTAGGGCCAACAAGGAGAAAGTTTATATTGAACAACCTCATGGTTTTGAATCACATAGTTTTCCTAAATATGTTTTTAAATTGAATAGAGCTTCCTTATATGGATTGAAACAAGCTCCAAGAGCTTGGTATGAAAGACTTAATTCATTTCTATTAAAAAATAATTTTGAAAAGGGAAAGGTGAACACTACCTTGTTTGTAAAAAGTCACAAACATGACACACTTATAGTACAAATTTATATTGATGATATCATTTTTTGTGCTACTAATGAATCTATTTATGAGGATTTTGCTAAGTGTATGACTAAGGAATTTGAAATGAGAATGATGGGAGAGCTCAAGTTTTTCCTTGGTCTAGAAATCAAACAAACCAAAGAAGGGGTCTTCATCAATCAAGCCAAACACACAAAGGACATACTCAAGAAGTTTGGCATTGATGGATGCAAAGTAGCAAAAACACCCATGAGTGGTACCTTCAAACTGGATAAAGATGAAATTAGTAAGATAGTTGATTAAAAAAGATATTGAGGTAGGATCGGTTCTCTACTTTATCTCACTGCTTCAAGATCTGACATTTTGTTTAGTGTATGTATGTGTGCTAGATTTCAATCCTCTCTCAAAGAATCACATTTAAATGCTGTCAAACAAATTTTAAAATATTTACATGGCACATTGCACTTAGGACTATGGTATCTTAGGGATTCATCTTTTAGTCTCATAGGTTATTCGGTTGTGGATTATACTGGTAGTCTTTTAGATAGAAATAGTACTTATGGAACTTTCCAATTTATATGAGAATGCTTGGTATCTTAGTTTAACAAGAAGCAAGTTTCAGTTGACTTCTCCACCGGTGAAGCTGAGTATGTAGCTGCAGGTTATTGTTACACCAAAGTGCTTTAGATGAAATAACAATTAAAGGATTACAACAAAGTTGTTGATCACATTCCTATCAAATGTGACAACACTAGTGCAATTAATCTCTTTAAGAATCTCATCCAACACTCTAAGAGCAAACATATAGATATTGGACATCACTTTCTTAGAGATCATGTCCAAAAGGATGTTGTTGAGTTAGTATTTATAGACACAACTCATCAACTTGCAGATATTTTCACTAAACCTCTCAATGAAGAAAGGTTGAACATTATTAAAAGAGAATTGAAATGCTTGATGGAAGCTCTTTAAAGTGAAAAGTTTGATTTTTTGTTTGATTACTATGTGTATTAATTATATGTGATATTAATCATTGGATGTCTTAATTTTAATTGTAATTGTGCTTTTTCTATGTCAAATGCATAAATGAAGCATCAATATATTAATGTGGATCATCACTTTAATTGTCAAATTTAGCTTTTTCATGATTATCCTTTTTGCCATGTAATTCACGGTCGTGAATTTTGCTCTCCACAGTGAATTCAGTCAAAATTTTAAATTTTTTATCATTGGACGCATCAATTCCCGAGGATTTTTTCCATTACTCATATTTTTCAGAATTAGTGATTGCGACTATGGATTTAGCGATCGTGAATTCTAGCAACTGCCACACAATTAAGTGATTTGACTGCCAACTGTTTCCAACTCTTTATTAATCCAATTTTAGCCATTTTTACACCTTTCAAATGGCTATATAAACCCCTTAAATAGTGATTTTTATCACTTCATTATACTCAAAATCATCTATCTCTTTCCACATTCTTTAAATTCTCCAAATCTCTCTACTTTTTCAATAGCTCCTAACAAGATTTCTGGATTAGAGAAAGGCAAGGCAAAAGCCAACCATCTAAACCTCCAGCCCTTAATCTTATGAAATGAATCACAAAGGAGGAGAAGCAACAATTCAAAGCCAACTCTTCCAAAATCATCCTCCCAAACAAAATACCATCTTCCTTTCTGCTAGAGACCCTTTAGACCAATAACAAGATATGAGCATTCCTCTCTAACTTGGAATGGAACGAGTTCATCTTTTAGGATGAACCCAATTATGAGGAAGTCATAAGGGAATTCATGTGCATGGTGACACTAAATCGCAAAGCAAAACACGAGCTGAGCAATATGGGTTAGTATTTCATGCTTTTGGGGATCTTTATTTTATTACCTTTAAGCAATTTCCAATCCTCTTTAACCTTCAAATCAGATAAAATATCTCATTCACTATCTCCACACTTGATATGATCTATTCTGAGTTTTAGTCTAAAATTTCAATTGAGACCAAACATTACCTAAAAACTTCCCTAGCCAGATACATCAAAACTCTCCCATTTTGGATACTCCATCATATCATCACCTTTTTCGTAAATGCTAAGGGTGATGGTAATGAGAAAGTGTCTTAAAAGGATCTAGCCTTCTTATTCTGCCTTGTTAAAAACAAACTTGTCCAAACCTGTAGTTATCTTATGGATCAATTAATCCATATGAGCACTAAACCAAAGAACCAATTCCTCCTCTTATTACATGTCACAACAATCTACCGCTTTGTTGAAGCTCTTAATGAGCAAAATGAAAAATTTTTCAATAAGAAACTCCTCCCTTATAAAAACTTCCTTGACCTCATCTACTTGATAAATGCCAAAGCCATACACCCTGACACATATACATATACCCTGGGTGCCTTTATGGCAAAAAAGATGGAGACATCTCAAGCCTCCAAAAGGAAGAGGCTCATCATTGAAGAAGGAAGCCTACCAGTCCCTCCTATTTAACTAAAACCATGGCCAATATGGAAATGATATTTATAACTTGTATGGCAACAAAATATGATAACTTATGTGTTAATGATATCCTACAACCTGTGTGGCAACAGAATATAATAGCATGTATGGAAATAATATTGATAGTTTGTGTGGCATTAAAGACTAAAAACTCTTTATTTTATACATGGATGCCTGGATCGATTATTTATATTTAAATGCTTATGATGCTATTTGTAATTGAAGTATCATTAAGTGTGTACTTACTGAGTATACAAGCTCCTTCCTTTGCATTTAATTTTCCTTTAGGAATAGAAGACTAGAGATTGCATCTATTTTGCATTTGAAGTTGTTATCTAGTAGTATGATAGAGATTAGTCAAGTATACATTATTTTATTATTTTATTATTTTATTTTGTTTAACTATGCATATTTTGTTGTAAATAGCTACTATGTTGTGATATAAAATATATATAAAGTGTTCAAAATAATGAAGAAGGCTCTTTTAATGATAGTGGGATGTCATAAGAGAGTTTTTGTAATGTTGTGCCACTTTAGTACTCCATGCTTAATGAAAGAGTTAATGTATACGATTTGAAAATGCTTATTAAATATATATTAATAGCTTAAGCTACCTAATAAACTGAGTAAAGTTAAATAAAAAAATTGAAAAGGGATGTCACATTTTAGTGATTTTATTAAGCACCTTTCTTACCATTGGGTAAGACAATCCCTGCAACAAGCAAAAAGCAATTGTATTAGCTTCTACCAGACATAGTTGAGACTAGTTGACAGAGTTATATTAGTCGACAAGACACATAATAAATAAGAGTAAAGTTGAAGGCTATAACTTACCTTATATGGGGAGTTGGGTAGGTCATCATTTGATAAACGGTGTAAAGAACCAATTCATAGACTATGCTCAATTATTGCTTTAGCATCATATAAGTAAGCAAAAAAAAGCAAAACTAGGATTGATGCCACTCAACTGCTCATCAGGTAGATGTCATGTAGAGGTGAGAGGAGCCTAATGTTTTAGTGACCATTCTAAAGTTAGGGTTTAATTAAGATAGCCATTGCTACAAGAGGCACCTTATTATTAATAGGTAATAACCTGATCAATAAGCCTTTTTTGGTTTTGGGCATACCATAACAAATCTTATTTTGCTTTTGACTTGATCCAATGCAACACCTAAAACTTTCTATGATTACCTACACTATTTTGATTTGATACTTTACTAGTTGTTGTAATTTCGATTCTTATATTGAACATAAAATTTCAAAGGTTCGTTTATTAGTGGGAGTTTAGGGGGGATCATAGGATTCCTTGAATGTTGAATTGGAGGAAGACTTTGGGGCTCCCCTACCTCTTCCTTAGTAAAAAGGCCAAAACAACCTTTTTGCTTTTAGATTTTAACTTGACTTAACTCATTTAAGATTGAGTATTGGCTAGGGCTCGCACTAATGAGCATAGGAAAATGAATCAAGGGAAATTATTTGTACCACGTAACATAATTTTTTTGTGCACATTCTCCTTGAGAAGTAATGAAAAAAGGGAACATGAAAGTCCCAACCAGTGCCAGTGAGAGTTTTTTTTATGAGTTTACAGCTTTCTAGTTATACTACTTACTAAAGATGACAACTAGTTTTAGAGCTAGGTAATTAAAATCCTTTGTTTTGGCAATTTTCACTTTCAACCTGATTCACTGCCTATGTGCCCTTTATGCCTAGTCATTTTGAAGAACACTTACACCCTTCCCCCATCTTACAGCAGTTTTTGGCACAAAGTTAGCTAGGGCTTCTTTCTTGAGTCCTATCATGATTGAAAAGTCGATGAAAGAGCTTTACAAGTGGCATTGCCCTTCTTCACTCACACAATATTGCTCCTATTTCTAAGATTCCCCATTACTGCCCCCCGTAGGAGTCCGGGCCATGTCTCAATCCCAGTATGGTTGATCATTCAAAAAGACCAACTACCTAATACTATGCAGGCTCATCAAATGATGCTTTCTAACTTTCTTTAAGATTTGGCCTAAACCTTTTGGTAGATTCCTACACATTATACTCCCGTTCAACACTTTGTTCTCAACTCTTCGCACTTATTATGTTTGAAAACCTTAGCTAAGAGCTTATTTTTCCTTTTGACCATTTCCCCAAAAATAATGTTAAACTTGAATGTGTTAAGATATAGCTAGCATTCCTTCTAAGCTAGGATCAAACTCTTCTTTTGAGTATGATTAGGCCCTAGAATGATAGAATCTAGTAAACCAGGTGTAATACTACCTAATCTTATGTGGACATTTCTTCTCTTATGATTTTTGTTACTTTCTTTAGAAAAATGATTGATATCTTAGAGAGTCTCAGTCCACTTACTCAACTAATCCACTCATGGAGGGCTAGTGGTATAGTAGTTCCAAACCTCTTTCTTAAAGCTACGACATCCCACTGATAATGGTTTGTCATGTTTCAAGCCTAACTCTTGTGCCCTACTATAGACTATGCTTGAAAAGTCGATTAAAAGTGAAAATTTTGAAAAAAGAAAAGAAAAATCCTAAGAAATACTTCATTTAGCCTTTTTATAGTAGTTCTTCCCGTCCTTCCTCACTATGCTTCGCTTTGCTTAAGTTGGGAAAAGTCATATTCATATTCCTATTAAAATGGAAAACTCCTTGTAATGCTTGTATTCCATTAGTGAATGAAAAGACAAGTCTATGAGCTCAAGCTGGAAGAGGGCAATTAAGCTTTCCTCACGCTTAACTAGTTTGCTCGTACCAGTGGGTGAAGGGTGTGCTTTGCATTCAAGTGCTACCCATAACCTACTTGACTTCCTCAATGACTTATTTAGATAGAGGTTGGAAGAAGTAAGCACATCCACCAAGTTTAGGGAGTCAAAGGTTAGTGATTCTTAAGTTAGCCTATGACCATCCTGTTGCTATTCATGAGCTATAGCAACAAGATTTCATGGAAATAAAGCATTCATAGTAAGCCTAGTAGCTTTATATGATCACCAATCAAATAACATTATTCTCAAGAAAGGATTTCTCCTCAAATCAACCAAGTCTTCCCTCTACTGGAAAGAATGGATCAAGAAGTGGTGGAATAGGAATATTACATCTAAGTAAGTTAAGAATACAAATCCAACTGGGATAAGTGAAACATAATTTTTTCACTGAATATTAAAATATCCGGTCTTAATAAATTAATTTGTTTAGAAATATATGGTATAAGGTAGAATAAAGTAAATAACCTTTACTATTACCTGCCTTGCTAGCACCTTGACTAATTATGGGATTTTAACCTTTATATAAGTAACATAAATAATACTTATTTATTTTTTTTCTAAGCCAAGCGCTTCTTAAAAATTACTCACTAAATGACGTAGGGAATCTCAAAACTCTATCAATGCCAAGAATTTTTTATGTGCCTAGGTCGATTAAAAGTTTAGCTTGCTTCTCCCCTTTAGCATTTCGGACCCTTGAAAGCATAAAGAAACCCAAAATAAAGAAGAAATAAGAGAATTTTATCCATGTTTTTTTTTATGATAGGTAGTTTTCCCTCAAGCCATCAGTCTTCTACTTCTAGTTAGCTACTCCAAGATTGTCTTCCTAGTTTCCTAGGCTCTACTCCCTCATATATGATCTAACCTAATAATTGAAATTCCTCAATTACATCGACCCTTGCTTGTATTAATATTTAAAACTTCTTATAAAAAAAAGGCAAACCATTCATTAAGGCTAGTCTTTTATTAAGTGCATAATGAGTTGTTAATTTAGTTGCATTCCTTAACTTGACAGTTAAAGAATGAATTGCCAATCTCTTATATGCTTCGCTTCTTTGCTTGAACCAAAGAGAGTGATGCTAACATCAGTAGCTAAGAGCCTCTGATCCCACAAGTGTTATACTCATATCTATCTATTTGTGTATGCTCTTTTGCTCATTTCAAAGGAAACCAACAAATAGCTTGACGGATAAAGGAAGGCAGTTCATTCTATGCTTAGTCTTCATTTCCCTACTACAATTGATCCTATAACATAAGAGGAAAGATTTGTCTTTCATATCAAGGAAGATGGGGATTCAATATCAAATAGTAAGGAGGGATTCATTAGATCGGTACCCATTAAGATTTTTTATTTCGAGTGGGAAAATTGTTTCTTATTAAATTATTAAAACATATGAAGGAAGGCTTTTTTTAAGGTTATTCAAATGTTGAGAGAACGACTCTTCCTCTAACTTCAAAGATTATATAAACGATCCTTACTTTAATATTGAATAATGAATCTCGATTGAATCCCATAACCAAGTTTCAAAGATTGAACAATTTCTTCTATTTAATGGGCATTTAGTTGTTGGGCTAAAGCCCTAACAACCTATTGATCAATTAGAGTTGTTTCAATAATAAAAAGCCCTTGATCGAGTCACTAGGAAGTAGGGGAATGTAGAAGACGTTCTAAGAGGAGTGGTTCGAGTTTGGATAAACATTAAATGAAAGGTAGAGGCTAGGCTATTAGCCTCAAATATGTGTTTTCTTGCTTACGCATCTGAAGTCATAAAGACTCGAGTATTGTGTCTTAAGGCAGTGAGACAACTTTCTCTATGGAATTAGACTTTAATTAATAATAAAATGTTTTTCCCTCTTGTTAGCATTCTAACTTTCCAATAACAAGCATGGGAATACTAATCCCATTGCTTAAGCTAGAGGATTTGGTTAACTATTTATAAGCTTTCTTAACTGGGGGGCTATACCTTTAATAATCATTTGTTAGCCTTTTTTTTTTTAAGGAGTAAGAGTCACAAGCTCAAAATCAAGTTACTTTAACTATTTTTGGGTTTTGCCTTCCAATCAATTCATAGCAAGAGGCCTATTATTAAATACAAAAGGAAGGGAACTCGAAGTGTATTATTATTTTAGTCTAAATTTATCTCTAAGAAGGGAAATTTATTATTATATTACTATGTTCTCGGGCATTATAAAGTCTTATTGTGAAGTTAGTTATACTACTAGATAAATCATACATCTTTGACCGAAAAAGCATTTAACAAACACAGGGACTACCCTTACTGGACCAAAGTTGAGCATGGTCAGTTTTATCTTGACATATTGTAGCATCGTATCCTTTTTATACAAGTCATAAGGCATCTTCAGACCAAAGTAATAACAATAAAAAGAAGGATTCATGCTATAAGATATTATTCCTACCTCTTTTTATCGAACTAATGTATCAATGTATAAGAAGATTCTGTGATAAGAAAGATGAGGTAGTCGACCCGACATCATGACATAAGAAAGATTAGTTCTAGCGGTCAGTCTGTAAAGCAAGACGACAAGGCCGGTAGCCTTTTATACTTAACTAACAAAAATAGGAGTTTATGAGTCCTACTCTTGCACTATCATATTGGTAGCCATTGTCGATCCACTAGTTCATGCAAATCTGAAGAAGTTATCACAGACGAGCCACAAGTAGGGAAACTTGCACATATGGTTTTGGTCAGGCTTTCCTAAGGTATCTAATAACCTTACTTCTACTCGCTGCTAGAGCATCTCTTCTAACTATTGCCCATTTATTATAGAATAATCTTTTAGGAGGGACAACTTTACATATTTATGCCAAATCCTTATATTTTTAAGTTCAACTGGTACCATTTTGATGTGTTTCAATTCTTTCAAACAAGAGAGGTTTAATGCTTTTGAATTCATTATACTAATCTTCAAAACAATTTTTTGCTCATTTTTTAAGTGTAGGCTTGATTCGATAATCTAGTATAATATTTCATTTCTTTTTCCTCTTTTTACTTTTGATTTGCTAATAAAAAATGTTTTCTCAAATAAGCCCTGTATGGGTTAATGTTATAAGGTATTTTAAATATCCAAACCTGTGGGATCCAATTTTTGTACCTTCTACTTTTGAAATCACTTATATTTGGAGTTGAAGTTACAATTGGATTCCTAAGAGTTTAATCTTTCTATTACTTGATTATCTCAACTATTGCTTATATTCTCATAAAAGATCTTCCCAATCTCTATTTAGGGAATGTGTTTTATAGCTCTTAAAAAATAGAATTTAATATGATAAAGACTACTTCCCCTACTAATGGAGCTCTAACAACATGGTGTCTTCCTCGTACTTATAGTTAGTTCTCTAGCTACTAAGTGACTAATTAAAATCACAAAGATTCCATATCGTATGTTTAAGGAGGATTTTGTTAATATGTAGTAACAGTAAAAAAAAATAAATCTTAAAATAGCGTATTAATCCTTTTACAGACTTAGAGGGCAAGCAAGGCTTTGTCTTAGGATTTCTCTATTACATCTCGCTTTACTTGGCATACCTACATTTGAAGTGAATATCGCTAGCAGAACAAGCAAGAGGCTTACAATTAAGGGCTCCACTTTCTAATATCATTCAGATATTTCAAATCTAGGAGGAGTTCATAGGGGAATAGTGCATAGAAGGATAAAAGCTTTTATTTTAATACCATTTCATTCCCAATGTCAATCTCAATGGGAAAGGCCTATATAGTTCTTCCTATGATAGGATGATACAAAATACATCTATTTTCTTGTCAGCCATTTCAAGCCTAGTCAATCTCAAAAGAACTTTTAAGTAAAAGAGGTGAGGGGCAAAGTTGAGCTATTTTTTGTATCATGTTAACAGGAAGGGAAAGTTAGTGATAGAATTAGCAAGGAGAAGGGAAATTTCCTAATTCTTATAAAGGGATTTGTTAAGATTTAATATTCTTCTTGTATTTGTAATAATGTTATTTTTTAATTATATTCAGTTGATCATGAATTTCTTACACACTAATTTGTTAAAAGGTAACTTCAAGGATTACTCTCCTTTAGTTGTCTCACTTACTCTCCTCTGTTTAGCCATGAACTAAAGCTCCTATTGGTTCAAGCAACTGCTTGCTACTCACCTAAGTGCACTAGTGTAATTAAGGAGGCTGCACAATGTCAAATGAGGTATTTAGGCTTCCTATTTATTCATCAAAATTATATCTATAATAAAATTATGAACACGTTCATGAAACTAGAAGTCTTTTGATCACATGCAATCGATGTCAATGGATATGCTTAAGAGCTAGTGACACCCGAATACCTTTCACACCTAACTCAGGCTTTTTGGACAATGGCTCTAACGTCTGCTTTCAAACATAGTGACTCTCCTCACAAGTATTGTACTATATGTCCAACTAAATTTTTCCTTATTTGACCCTTGTAGTTCATTAAAGGGATTGGATTCTCTTTTATGCTATGTGAGACTAAGAACTCAATTACGGGTGAAGCCTTAATCATTGTTAGTGGTAGAGGAAAGGCTTTAAGTGGGTCAGTGAATGTTGAATCTTAATAAATTGAAATTTGAGAAAGGTTTCTTGAGCAGGTAGAATTAGCAACTGTAAGAAAAATTGAAAGTCCATATGGAAAATTGATTTACCCAAAAAAATGTCATAGCCTATGCCTTTCGTCTTTTGATGATCAGACCTAAGAAAGGTGACCTAATCCCAATTAAGGAGAAATTCTCTAGAAAGGGTAGAGCCTTAGTTACCCATATGTCTTAAGCTAGTAACCAGTGGAAGGGGCAAGAACTTTTGAGTGAAAGACCCTCACTCGAACTCAGTAGGAAGAGGAAGCTAATCAATTCTAACCAAAAATAGAAGTATGCCATAACTCTGTCTCAAGACCTAAGACCATGGGTAACTCTTGTTAAGATCATCCCCACTACTTGACTTTACATAAGAAGATGCTTTTGACACTAGTCTTATATAATGACCATTTTCATTTATAAATCATGGCATTCATGTCCAAAAATACAAATGCATAAAGGTTTATTCATCATACATACAAGTTCTAACATGTATTTAATATACATATATGTTAGCTAACTAATGTTCAAGGCTAGCGACCATAAACTGGCTCTTATCTAGATATATGTACATGACACAAGGGGAGAGAATTAGAATTCAGCTGATGACCTATGATCTATGTGTATTTATACAAACCTTCATGCACCAAAGTATCCAATCCTATACTTTAGTATCTAAAAATATAATTGTGATTTGGTGAGTCATGACTCAATGAATAAAAACAATAATCAGATTCTTATGGCACAACCAATATAAGAATATTAATAGGATATATTACAAGTATAATAATTGGCTATGCAAATGCAAGTGTAATAAATTGATTTTTGTCATGACCTTGCAAGGCAAACACTGTTCTCAAGAATCCATGTGATTTGAGTGACATTTGATTTTTACTGACCAATATATAACATGTGAATCATTTGACCAATAGCATGTGCCAATAGGACATATTAGTCCCTTTTCCACATGATTTGCAAGTGTTTGACAAGTCGATCACAACATCCTTTTAGTTCCATATACAAGTGTTCATTCATAATGGTATACCAAGGAATCATTAAGAGCATATAATTCTCACTTGACTTGTATTCACAGTTAAGTGTAACAATTCAATCTCATATGCATGAAATAAAACATAATCATATTATAAAATTATCACTCATACACATTAGAATCTAATTATGGTTTTTACTCACCTTTTGATGTGATCATCCTTTATGGTAGGTTTGGTTTTGTCTATAGGGCTTCCTCAAAGTGTTGAGATCCTAACATTTCATACATACATGGTTATAAGTATGTCAACATGATTATGAATGCTTGGCATGCAACTATGGCATGATCCATGCATGTGAACCTAGTGTTTATGCATATTTTCCTTATATGCCAGCCCGACCTTGCTATACTCTCTTATAATAACTATAGATATACTTGTCCAAATGATTTGATTCCTTTTTTCAAATAAATTAGACACATAATGTTACAACATATTCAAATTTCAGGTCAATATAAGCCACATAGAAAATGTGGTGAATTTTTTACTGCTTCAATGTCATCTTAGTTTGAGTAGGTCTTATAGTCTTAGGTATATCTCAAATTGGACAAATAAACTTCAAACAATGATCTACCAAAAGTTACAAAACATATAAAGGAACATTTTTTTATGTTTTACACATTGTCTAATTTAGTATATAAAGTCACCAAAACAAATGACCAAACTCAATATGAGTAGTTTTTTAACATGTTGACAATTAGTCATAATGAAGGGGCAATATCTTAATAAACATATTAAATTTGGAAACAATATTTCACATGCATGTAGATCAGACATAGATATACAACTTTTAAGTTTGTCACATCATCAAACTTTGAATCTATGGCCATCAAATTCTTGGAAAACATAATTATAAGACTGATGAGGTTTCTTCAGTTTTAGGGTCAGTAAAAAATCAATAAGCTGCATTTCTTTCCACACAACAAATCAAGCAAAACTACTTTACAGGTACTTAAAGGGGATATAACCCTATGAATGTCATGTTTTGTACTTTGTCTTAGTCCAAACATAAGGTCATTAAAATATAAGAAAACAAAAAGACTGAGGTGATTTCGGTTGGTTGTGAACCAATCCTAATGAAAGAGCCATATCTCCTATCACACTTTAAATTAAGCAAAACTGTTTTACATAAACGTATATAGTGCATAAGGCTACAACTTTCATATTCTTCACTTTCTTTAATTCCTCTTATAGGGTTATGAAATTATGGTACAAAATTATGCTATAAGAACAAAACCAACACAATCAACTCTTGTTTCCCTTGAATTTCAACTTCCATACATTAGCTCTACCTCAAATACTCCATAAATCTTACTAAACATGCATGATTAATATGTCATGACGAATTAATTTCATGTGGGAAGAGGATAAATTCACTTACCTATTTTCCCAGAACCATAAAAGCTTAGGATTCTTCTTATGCAGCTCAATCTTCTCCTTCTCTTTGTTCTCTTTCTTCTACTTCTTCTTCTTCTTCTTCTTCTTTTCTTTCTTTCTTCCTTTGCTCTCTCATTCTTTTGTTGCCCTTCACATTTAAGCTCTTTATTCTGATCCTAAAGGCTAAAAAATTCCACTTGTAAACCTATTGTAACAGACAAAATCATGTTGTCTCATTTCAATTGGTTGGAAGTTTACTTTTCCCCTCTAGTCCCTTTTCTTCACTCCTTTATCACCTTCATCCATCTCGTAATCCCTATTTGCTCCATATACTTTTAAATAAGCTATAAAACACCATTATTTATGATATTATAACATGCACACAACATAAGATAATTTGCCACGAAACTATGTAAACATTACATATATGTTCAAGTGTCCCAAATGCAATGGTGCAAGTGTCACCGTCGTGATTCAATACCTATGTTCTCTTTGGTTTCCCATGTAACCTCTTCTTATGAGTAGTTTCTCCATAACACCTAAACCAAAGGGATTTCTTGATGTCATTACTATTTTGTCTTATAACCAATGATTTTCATTGATTCTTCAATGTAACATACATCATATGTAATTGTTATTGTTGGATCCCTAAGTATATGTGTAGGATCAAATCGATACCTTATGAGCATACTCACATGGAATACATCATGAATTTGAGCCATCTCTAGTGGTAGTGCTAGCTTATAAGGCAATGGACTGATTATTTCCAAGATCTCGTATGGTCATATGTATCGATGACTCAGTTTTCCCTTCTTGCCAAATCGAATTATTCCTTTCCATTGTGAGACTCGAAGGAACACTTTGTCCCCCACCTCATATTCCATTTCTTTTCTATGTTGGTCTGCATAACTCTATTGCCTATCTTGTGCTGCTTCAAGTTTGCTCTTGATTATCTTCACCTTCTTTATAGTGTCTTGTACTAGTTCTAGCCCTTCTAAAACACACAACCCTTCTTCATCCCAACAGATAAGACTTCAGCATTTTCATCCATACAGTGCTTCGTATGGTGCCATATGTATACCAGTATGATAATGATTATTATAAGCAAATTCAATTAAGGCCATATATTCATCCTATGCACCTTTGAACTCTATAACACAAGCTCGAAGCATGTCTTTAAGTGTCTGAATTGTCCTTTTTTATTGTCTATTTGTCTAAGGATGAAAACCAGTATTGAAACTTAACTTGGTATCCAAAGCCTATTGCCTAAAATTGAGATGTAAATCGTGGATCTCTATCAAATACAATTGATACTAGAATGCCATGTAATATGACATTTTCATCCACATATTTCTTGGCTAAGTGCTTAAGTGAACTATCCCATTGAATAGGCAAAAAGTGAGCAAACTTAGTTAATATATCATTGATCACCCATATAGTATCATTCTTCTTTAAAGTTCTTGGTAACCCACACACAAAGTCCATGGCTAGTCTTTCCCATTACTATACTAGAGTCGTCAATGGTTTCAATTTTCTAATTGGTGCTTGGTGTTCTATTTTGATTTTTTGACAAGTCAATCATGTTGAAACCTAGGCTATTACATCTTTCTTCATTTTAGGCCACCAAAAATGAGATGGCTAGGTCTTATACATTTTTCGTCATTCCTGAATGCATGGCATATGAAGCATTATGTGCTTATTCTATGATTTCTCTTTGCAAGTTATCAACATTAGGCACACAAATGAAAGAACCCAACATCAAGGCATCATTTCAAATATCAAAATCTCCATGTCTCCCTTATTTTACCATTTCAATCATTGTATGTAACTTTGGATCATTGCCCTATGCTTTTTTAATTCGATCATGCAAATTTGGTCTCACTTGAAAAGTAGCAATCAATGCCCCATTCTTTTATATGTTTAGTCCCATATTCAGAGCTCGTAATTGACCTAAATAAAATGATGGAAATACCTATAAATGAGTTATACCACTTCTTGATTTCCTGCTTAAAGCATCAACAACATATTTGCCTTCCCTGGGTGATACTCAATGGCACAATCATAATCCTTTAGCAGTTCTCGCCACTGCCTCTGTCTCAGGTTTAATTCTTTTTCGCTCGTCAAATACTTAAGCTCTTATGATTTAGAAATATCTAAAAATTTTATCCATACAAGTATTGGAAAACACGCGTGCTCCTTGTAACTGGTCAAACATGTCATATATTCTTGGTAAAGGATACTTGTTCTTCATAGTAACCTAATGTAACTGCCCATAATCAGTACATAGCCTCATTGTCCCATTTTTTTTTTAACAAATAATACTAAAGAATCTCAAGATGACCCACTAGGTTTGATGAATCCTTTTTCAAGTAGTTCTTGCAATTGAGTGTTTAAATCTCTCAACTCAGTTGGAGCAATCCTATAAGGTGGAATGGATATTGGTGCAGCTCATGGGACAAACTCAATTATGGATTTTATCTCTCTATCAGGTGGAACCTAGTAAGTTAGCTAGGTGTAACATCCCTAGCCATATTCATTAGCATTATCACATGAGCATATGCATTAGATAAATAATCATTGAAGCACCATTGCATTTGGGGACACTTGAACATATATGTAGTGTTTGTATAGTTGTATGGCAAATTGTTTTATGTTGTGT
>CATIWR010085531.1:0-14024 GCA_949677035.1 Omphalea diandra | reverse complement strand
AGGTTTTGTGTTAGCCTAGAAAACACTTTATTGTAAGGTTGTGTGTTAGCCATTAAAACACAAGTTGTAGTAAGTTGGATGTGAGCTTGAAAAACACCATTGAATTAGTAAAATACCCAATTGAGTGATTGGGGAGTGGATGTAGGGATTGTTTTTCCCGAACCACTATAAAATCTTTGTCTCCTTGCAATTCTTTCTTCTTCCCTTAATCTTTAATTTAAATTTTTAAACACCAATTCAACCCCCCTTCTTGGTGCCTAGGGACAACAGTATTTATGGCCACATTGCCTATCATTGTCTTTCTAGAAGGCACAATGAACAAATAGCTAAATCTAACCCTCTAAGACCTAAGAAGATTTGGGTACCTAAGACTTGATTCTCTTTGTTTTGCAAATGTGCTTAAAATTCCAAGTTGGAAAGTAATAGTGGTATCTTAATAGCAAATGTTCAAAGCACATGACAGGAGAAAGAAAGTTTTTCACGCAATTAGAAAAGGACTTGGAAATGTATCCTTTAGAGACAGTGGAAAAGCCAAAATCATTGACATAGATAAAGTTGGTAAGGATGTTGACTCACCTATCCTTGATAAAGTATTGCTTGTTGATGGACTCAAGCATAATCTGCTGAGTGAGTCAGCTTTGTGACAAAGGCCTCAAAGTTATGTTTGAACCACAAACTTGTTATATGTCAAGGATGAGTGACAATAAAATTTTGTTCATTGGTAGGAGAATTCATAACATTTATGTCATTAATTTAAATTTTCTCATTAACCATGATGTAAAGTGTCTAGTATCTATAGTGGATGAAGGTAAAACCTGGCATAGAAGGCTAAGACAAGCTAGCATGGAACTCCTCAATAAGCTAAAAAGGAGAAACTTGATTGAAGGTCTGCCTAAAATCAAGTTTACAACAGAAGGAGTTTGTAAAGCATGTCAAAAGAAAAATCAAGTAAGATCTTCATTCAAAGCCAAGAACAAGGTATGTTCATCTAGACCTTACAATTACTTCACATGGATCTGTTTAGAGCTACTAAAGTGTCTAGCTTAAGAGGCATGCATTATGCATTTGTCATAGTAGATAATTACTTTAGGTATACTTAGGTGGTATTCCTCCCTCACAAGGACTTTTATTTTGATGCATTTAAGACCTTTGCCAAAAGAATTCAAAACCAAAATGATTTGAAAATCTTTGCTATTAGAAGTGACCATGAAGGAGAGTTTGAGAATGTTAAGTTTCATAGTTTTTTTTAATGAGTATGGTATCTCACATAACTTCTCAACTCATAGAACACGACAATAAAATAGTATGGTAGAAAGGAAAAACATAACTATTCAAGAGATGGCTAGGAACATGTTACATAAGCACAACCTTCCTTAGTATTTTTAGGTTGAAGGTATAAACACTTCTTGTTATGTCTTAAATAGAGTCTTAGTTAAGCCCTTGTTAAAAGAAACTCCCTATGAGTTATGGAATAATAGGAAGCTTAAGATTGCACTTCAATCTATAAACACTTCTTGCTATTTTAAACACTAAAGATAACCTCAACAAGTTTGACTCCAAATCCGATGAAGGAATTTTCCTCGAATACTCTACTACTAGTAAAAGGTATAAAGTCTTTAATAAGAGAACATTTATTGTAAATGAGTATATACATGTTATATTTGATGAATCTAACCCCACTTCTTTAAGAACAGAAGAAGATGTTAATGATGTTACAAGTCCTATGAGTGAGCTAAACATTAAAAAAGAAGAAAAGAATATGGATAAGCTACAATAAATAAGGAGTGAAGAAAATACATATCAACATTTTCCTACTCCAAATGAAGAACAACCTCAGCTGGAAAGCGACTAGGTCTTTAAGAAAGATCATCCAAAAGATCTCATCATTGGTGATCCTTCAGGTCAGGTAACAACTAGATCATCATTTAGAAATGCATGTACTAGTCTTACTTTTATTTCACTTATTAAGCTTAAAACTATAAATGACGCTGTTAAAGATGAACATTAGGTACTTGTTGTGCAAGATAAACTCAATCAGTTTGAGAGGAATAAAGTATGGACTTCAGTTCCTATACTTCAAAAACATTCCATTATTGGAACCAAATGGCCATTTAGGAATAAGCTTGATAAGCATGGAATAATTGTTAGAAACAAGGCTTGATTAATAGCCAAAGACTATAACCCAAAAGAGGGAATTAACTTTGATGAGACCTTTACACCAATAGCAAGATTGAAAGCTATTAGGATTTTGTTTGCATTTGCATCTCATATGAAATCATATCAAATGGATATCAAGAGTGTTTTCCTTAATGGCTATGTTGATGAAGAAGTATATGTTAAACAACCTCTCTAGGTTTTAAAGCCATTGTTTTCCTAACCATGTTTTCAAGCTCACTAAAGCCTTATATGGCTTGAAGCAAGCTCTAAGAGCTTGGCATGAAAGGTTGAACAACTTTCTTGTAAAGAAAGGGTTTTTTAAGGGTTTGGTAGACACAATACTCTTTTCTAAATAGAAGAAGGAAGACTTATTACTAATGCAAATATATGTAGATGATATCACATTTGATGCCATTAATGTTTGCTTATGTGAAGATTTCTCCAAAATAATGAAAAGTGAATTTGAGATGAGTATGATGGGAGAACTCAAATTCTTTCTCGGATTACAAATCAAACAAGAGAAGAAAAGAAGGTATCTTCATCAACCAAGCCAAATATACGAGGGCTAATTAAAAGATTTAACATAGAGCTAATCAAAAGATTTGGCATGGAGAATAGCAAACCTTGCAAAACTCCAATGAGCACCAACATCAAGCTAAGCATGGATGAACATGGTAAGGTTGTGTATCAAAAGCTATTCGAGGTATGATTGATAGCCTACTCTTTCTAATAGCATCTAAGAGCCTAATATTATGTTCAGTATGTGTTTATATGCGAGATATCAATCTAATTCTAAGGAGTCTCATTTGCATGTTGTAAAACACATACTCAAATACCTTGTCGATACTCTCAACTTAGGACTTTAGTATCCTAAGAGTTGTTTATTTGAGTTAAATGTATTTTTAACTGTTGATTTAGTTGGGTGTACCTTAGATAGATAGAGTACTTTAGGCACATATCAATTACTTGTTCAATGTTTAGTGTCTTAAAGTAACAAAAAGTAAAATTCATTTGTTTTGTCAACTATTGAAGCTGAGTATGTGGCAACAAGTCTTGGTTATGCTCAAATCTTATGGATGAAGCAACAACTTCTTGATTAGAAGGTTATTGTAGATCAACTTCTAGGAGTAAGCATATAGATATAAGACATTATTTTCTTAAGGATCCTACAAATAATAGTGATATTGTATTAGAATTTGTTAATACTAACCATCAATTAGCAGATATTTTCACTAAACTTCTTTATGATGAAAGGATGTTATTCATTAAAAAATAACTTGGAATGATTGATGGAAGTACATTGGATTAACTTCAACAGGTTCTTCTCTTTCACCTTTTTTCAATTCATATATGATTATTATTGTTTGAAAGTTGATGTGTTGCTTGAAATGATTACCAATGAAGTCTTCAGACTTAAGAAGCTAAAGATTTTAATTGTGTATTATCTTGATCAAAATGTCCATATATTATTTGAATTCATGATTATATCATTGAGTTTGATTAATAATTTACATCCACTAAATTTTCAAAATGGTTGCATATTTGAAAAATATGTTTTGAACTTAGTTATGTTTTGAAAAACGTAGCCAACGATCGTTGTGTGTTTCCCAACAACTGTTGCGTTATTGGTGAGTTTCACATTTTCGCTTTTATTTATCCCCATAATCGTTGTGCTTTCCAACGACCATTGTTCTTCACCTAATGGCCTTTGTTAGTAGGCATCATCGTTGGATGAAGAACACTTGTTTGATCAAGCTAACAGTCATGTCCAGCAGTCGTGGTTGTATTCCCAATAGTCGTTGAACACTCCCAACGATCATTTTTTAAAATTCAAAGGGAGCTCAATAAACTTTTATATAAACCCCTCAAACCCCAAAGTTAGTTCACTTTATGTTTTACTATGCTTTCTACTCTTTCTCTCTTTTTATTTATTTTTACTATTTCATTTGCATTCTCACTTGCATCAATCCTCAAATACTTAACCAAATGGTACCCAAACCTGAATTAGCTAAGAGATACAAGCAACCAGCAAGAAAAAAATTCCCCAACCCTCCTACTAAAGCTCCAAAATAGAAGAAAATTTAGCTTCAATGTTAGCCCAACAAAAGAAGAGAACATTTAAACCCTCATTTGCACAACAATCCTAAAAAAATCCAAACCTAGCCTAGAATCCAAAGGAAAATGAAAGGTATCAAAAACATAACAAACTCCTCTCCTAGTTCAGCAATTCCATCTTAATAAAGAAAGAAAAAGAATTAGCCCTCAAACTATTGAAAAGACACCTACAAAAAGGAAAGTTATTCAAATGGGGTGATCTTCAAAGGTATGGATTAAAAGAAAAATGTGGGGGAACTCATGGTAGGGATAGGATGGGAACTCTTCAGTCACATAAAAGAACCCTTATGTCTGAAACTTACAGTAGAATTCCTCACCACACTAGAAGTCTTGGGAAGTGATTGTCACACTTATGCTTAACAATCAATTTTAGGCTTTTTGGTAAAAAATACACTTTAAGGTCGAATGAACTGGCAAAATGTTTTGAAGCTACCACAACAGGGAGAATAAAGACACCTTCCACTTTTAAGGTTGATGTGAATTAGTTCTGAAAATCAATAATAGACAGAAAGAGCAATTACAACAGTAATAATAGCAAGGAATCGAAAATCAAAAGTCAAGCTTTAAGAATTGCTCATCGTTTCATCACATGGAACATCAACGAGAGAGCTCAATCCAATGGCAATTGCACAATCACTGACTTGTTCAATCTTAGGTGTATGAAGAATAAGCAAAGAATCAACACTTTTTTATTCCTAATGCAAAGGATAGATGAACAAGTGGATAAAGGTAATGAATTTATGATGGGTAATTACATTACCAAAATTGCCAAATATGTGAAAGTTATTTCCCCAATAGAGGAAGAACTTGAAGAGAACATTGTGATGGAGAAATTGCCACATAATAAATTAACTTGTGAAAATATGTTGTGGAGCATAAGGATCGTACAAAGATTAAATTTTGATATAATCAAGAGAATACAAGAAGAATGAGAGATCCCTGAACAATAACAAGAAGAAGAGGATATTAAAGAAACAATTAGAATAGGGATTGTTGTAGTTGAAGGGATTGAAACAAATGCTTCTGCTCCTGGTACATCTCTCACTGACTTTGAAAATAGGGTTATTGAGCAATTAGCAACCATTCCTAATGTAATATAATAGGTTGAATCCTCTATTGTCTCCCTACACCATAAAGTGCAAAAGCTTCAAAGGGACATAAAGGGCATTAACCAAACCTTGGATTGCATAGTGGACGGGTTGAACTTGCAACCTAGAAGTCCAATAACTCCAACTAAATCAAATGCAACAGCTGAACCCAAGGACAAACCCTAGAACCATTCCTAGGACCTTTAGTTCAAACCATCCCTACTCCCTCATGTTGCATAATTTATCATTTTATCTCTTTTGTCTTTGTTTATTTTTCTTAAAAATAGCTAATGTAAGGGATAACATATTAAATGCCTATATTATTCTTGTCTATTTACTTCCTTTGTTGTTACTTTTCTTATTTGGTTTTTTTGTAATGACAAAGGGGAGAAAGTAAAGAGTAAAGGTGAAAGATAAGTCAAGGAGAGAAGGCAAAGAAAAAGGTTGGTATGGCATGATAAAGATATTAAGGTAAAAAAAGTAAAGAGATATATGAAAAAGTGAGAAGACAAGGTAAAGGAGAAGTTTTACTTGTATGAAAATGATAATGTAAAACATGATAAGTATGTATATATGTGAACTTGTTTTGAAAAGAATTTGGTATGTAAACTTGTTTTAATACTACATACAATATGAAACAAAGGGGGAGTAACATGAACATTTTGTTATAACTTATGCACTTATGGTGAATCATATTGTTTGATAGCTTGATAAACTTAAGGATTATATAATGTACATTTCTCAATTTTGAAAGATTGATTAACCTTGTCAGATTGTTTGTCATTATCAAAAAGAGGGAGAATGTTGAACCTAGCTTGGGAGTATGGTGAACCAAGCTTGTTTTGATGATTACAAACACATCTAAAAGCTAACTCTTATCCAAGTTAGTTGTGTAAAATCTTGCAGGTACATCAATCTTTTGATTAAAGATTTTTAAAGAAAAAGTTTTAGTAAAAAAATCTAAGTATTTAAAGCCAATGGATGTTGCCATATTTTAACAGGCATTGTGACTTCATCAATAGGTATTGAAGATTCTCAACAGTCGTTAAAGTGATACCTAAATGTGAATAAAGTCTCTGGACCTCTCAACCAATAGTTCTCTTAAAACACAATAGACATGGATGATTCCATCACTTGAGCCTTACAAGTTGATCTTCACAATAGGTGTTGCAATTTTGCAACGAGTATGGCTCTAAGACATCTCAACATGCATTAGATCAAGTGACTTGATGTGAAAATAACTCTCAAGATCTTGACTTGGGCCTTGGATTTTTACCAACAGGCATTGAAGTAGCTCTTAAGTAGAGCTAAAGTTTTTGGACCCTCTAACGATGCACCTTCAAAAGTGCAATAGGCATTGAGACCTTTCTCAATGGGCATTGGAAGCTACCCAACAATCAATGAAATACTGTAGAAAAGCTTGAAAAACAAAGCATCAAGTTCACACCCTCCTGAAATTTACGACGGGCATTGTCTATATCTCAACAGGAGTTGAAGTTGAATTCCAACAAGTTTTGAGAAGTTCCAACAGCCATTGAAGGTGTTGTTGAGTAAAAAATTGGGAAAGTCAGAAGATGAGTGTCTAGGCAAATCTCTCTCTAATAGTTAATTCCAATAGGCATTTCATTATGATCAACGACCATTGAAGTTGTATTTTGCTAAAAAAATCACCCAACAACGAGAGTGGAGATTGTCCAACAGGCGCTAGGTGACTACTCTGGTGACATAGAGTGACAACCTTCTTTCTAATGGCTAATTTCGTGTCTTTGCCTATAAAAGAACCCTCTCACAACCAAAATAAACCCATATGACTTTGGCTAACTGAAAAGTCTCATGTACATGTAAGATATTGCATTGCTAAATTTCATTGCATTCAGAGAATTTTCTTTTTTTTTTTTTAATTATATTACTATTAAATATAAATGTATTATAAATATTAAAAATTGAATTTTTTATTATAAATATAATTAAATAAAAAATAATTATAAAAATTATTTTTTAATTTTATTTTTAATTATTTATTTTATATATAGTCTTTATAACATAATTTTTTACTCATTAGCTAAAGAAATATTATGCTAAAACTTTATTTGATTTAATCTTTTTTCCATTAACGTTATATGTGGTTTATTGATGACAATTTGTAGTTGTAAGAATGAGATAGTATCCGAGTTTTTTTATTTAGAAATAAATTTAATAATTAACTTCTATTTAACTTTTCCTATTCAAAAATTATTTATTAATTAGTTTCTATTTTAGACTTCTTTGCATTCACTTTTTTTTATTTATTTTATTGTAATTTTTAAGATTTGATTAATACATAGAATACTTAAACTAATTTTTAAATTATAGATTTTTTATCGATTCAAAAGTTTCATCCTCACCATTCTTTTTATATGTACAATAAAAATAAAAAAGCGAAAAATCAGTAACATTAAAAAAGAACAAATCATGTGCTGATTTTTAAAAAAAATTGATATTTTCCCAAAGTTAGGATATAATACGTTTTCAATTGGTCTACTTGTAACTGGATTCTACTAGTAAGATATTCAATTTCAACCAGGCTGCAATCAAGTCAAGCACAAAAAACTTATAATTTATAATTTAAGTTATAATTATTTCATGAATCCTTTTCTATTAGAATTTAAATATTTCATGTTTAAAGATATCTATTTGGCTAATACATAGAATAAAAATTATTATACCTAAATTAACCTTTAAATCAAAGATATTTTATGTCTAATTTATTACTTTTTGACAACTTAAAATCATATAATTAGAGTCAAATTCTTTTGGTGAAAATACTCGTGAGTTCTACTGCGAAAACACTTCTCTATTTATAATATAAAGTATTGATAAATCGTTTTCCAATTTGAATTTTAATGATTGATATGTTGATAAATCTTTTTCCTATTTAAATTTTAATGATTGGTGTTTTAAGATATTTATTTAGATTAAGGTATTTATATTATTGATAAATCATTTTTCTATTTGAATTTTAATTATTGATCCATTGATTAATCTTTTCCATTTTAGATTTTAATGATTAGAGTTTAAAGATAATTATTTAGATTTGGTTAATACATATAATAAAAATTTTTATGCCTAAATTAACTTTTAAATTAAAGATATTTTGATCGATTCAAAAGTTTTCATCCCTTATTCGTGTTTTTATTTTACCCCGTGTTTTGCGCGTGAAAATCGTAAGTATTATTTAAATTTATTTAAATTCAATATTTTTCTCATCTTTTATCTTTATCATTAATTATAATCTTCAAAATTTTCTCATCTTTTATATTTATCATTAATTATAATCTAAATTGACTTAAATTTATGATACGAATTAATTTTTTAAATTTATCAAGCGGGTATGGGCTAGGTTTTCTTTGGTCAAATTTTTTATTGTTTTTTAATTATTTATAGAGGCGAACCAAAAGACAAAGAATGTCGGCTGAATCTAGCAGGTGAAGTAATTGAATTCTATTTGTAAGATACTCAATTTCAAATTTGCCGCAATCGAGTCAAACACAAAACTAATTATCATTTAAAAAAATTAGTGAAGGTTTTGTGTCTATTTATAATATAAAAGTATTAATGAATTTTTTTTATTTGAATTATAATAATAGATATATTGGGGAACTTTTTTCCCATTGGAAATTTAATAATGTATTGAAGAATTGAAGAATTTTTTCCTATTTGAATTTTAATATATATATATATATATACCCGCGCGCGCATACACATATATATATATTTTTGAATAATTGACGTTTAGGTAAATAAATTTTATTTTAATATAATTGTCATTTTAAAATATTAATATAATATTAATTAATTTTTTTACATTTACTTTTATTATCAACTCTTTTCTCTTTTTCTAATTAATTATTTTCTTATTAGTATTAGTGGTAAAGTTTTAGTTAAAAATAAATTAAAGATATATTAGTTTATATTTATTAAAAAAAATTTTAATTAATTATTTTTAAATTTAAATATATATCTCTAAAATGTCAGTCATTTAAAAATGATAGAAGTATTACGAAAAAGTCAATTATTAAGTCATTTAATAATATATATCGTCATCTTGTAACTGTCCCAAGCTCCCATTAAATAAAGAGGCAATTAAATCTATGGGAACCACATAACTCTGCAAATCAAATTCTACTTTATTCAAACTACACTTGCAAGAGAATATTAATTTATAACTGTACTGAATTTTTTTATTGCACTATGTTTTAAGTGAGAAAACACTCAAATTCATTATTCAGAAATGAAGGGAATATTATGATAAAAATCAATTATTAAAATATTTAATAATATATATCATTACCTTGTAACTATTCCAAGCTTCTATCAAATAAAGAAGAGATTAAATCAATGGGATCACATAACTTTGCGCAAATCAAATTCTACTTGTTTCTAACTATATTTGCAAAAGAACATCACATTTATAACTGCCAAATGAATCTATCATTACACTATATTTTAAGTGACAAAAACTCATATTGTTATTTAATATAAATGTTCTTATATTATTAATTGAATATGTACATTGGGTAGGTTTCTTCTAATAATTTTTACCTAACTTGCCACTAAACCCATTAAAAAACTCCACTGTAAAAGCTCAGATGACATCTTGTACACCTACCGTTTCCAAAAGTCTTTAACATCATTTTAAATTAAAGTTTTTGAATTTAGTATTTCATATGAATAATTTCCAAATAACTATCAGCAATTAATTCTTTATTACCATCAAACTTTTAAAATATAATGCCTTTTTAATCAAACAGACGATCTTTTATTATACAAGTGATCAAAAAATTTAAATTATTATATAAATCATTCCAATTAAATAATTTTAGAATATCATCTGTAATCATATTATGATCTAAAGGTCTTCAAAGATGACATTCGTGCACTTTAATTTGCAAGAAAATAATAGGTCTACGGGTCTTCAAAGATGACACTCGTTCATTTTAATTAGCAAGACAACAAATTTTATAGACAATCTATGTGCTATTGCCTACTAAGATTATTTATTTTTTCAATAAAAAGATTAGTTTTACTTCTTTTTTTTTTTTGCTTTCTAAAGAGAAATTTTACATGTGTTCTGATTTTTCACCAATAATATCTAAATATCTGTTTTTATCTTATTCTTAAATTATCATATATCAAAACAAATTTAAAGAGTATAACTTTAATAGTGACACACAAATAATTATAAATTTGTGTAATAAAAAATATGAGTAGTGCTATACGACATAATAATGTTACGCAAATAATCTGGTGAGAAAAGGGAAAATTTTTAATTTATCATCTAAAATAATAGCGATTGTAGCTAAATAATTTTTTTTAATATTTTCTTGGATTTTTTTTTCTGTGTAGATTATTTAAGTTTAAATCTTGGGAATGTTGAGTTTTAATCCCGAGAATGGCCCCGCACACAGCAATCCCAATCAGAAAAATTAAACCACATGATGATCGACACGTAAGAGTCGTTACATGCCCAATGGCCCATGTCGGGCCCATATAAGAGCCAAAACATTTTTAATTTCGGGCGTCCACTCCGTTGGATCATCACGTCCAATGGTAAGATACAAATCGACGGTGAGTATTGGTCAACTCGCTCCTACTAAAATTCCAGAACCGACTGGCACTGAAAGCGATGATACGTGGAACAAAGCAGGTAAAGGTTGGAACGACATGCCAGGATAAGTATGACGTAGTAAGTGACACGTGGACGGTGGATAATCACTGGCCTTCCCCCCCAACTGCCTATAAAAGGACAGGTGCATAGAAGCTGTTTCCATAGCGGTTAAATATCTAGCAGTGCTCCGATCAATCTTCTTCTTGTGAGTCTTTGAAAATGTCTTACTGTGGAGGAAACTGCGGCAGCGGCTGTGGAGGGTAAGGAATATCGATCTTTCTGATTTTTTATATATCTTCTGGTCGAGTGTTTTCTCGTTTTTTTTTTTTTTTTGTTTACTTTTCTTTGAAGTCTTTATGATCTACCGAATAGAAATGAAAATTGAATAAAATTGATTTATTTTTGGTGAACTTTGGTTCCGATTCAATGTTTGGCAGATGCAAGATGTATCCTGACATGATTGAGAACACCGCGGCGGAGGCTTTGGTTCTTGGGGTTGCGCCAGCAAGGAAGGCGAACTTCGAGGCTTCCGAGATGGGCGTCGGAGCGGAAAATGGTTGCAAGTGCGGTGATAACTGCACTTGCGACCCGTGCAATTGCAAATGAGAATCTTAGAAGTGAAAGCGCCTTCTCCGCCTGATAAATAGAAGGAAATAATCTAGTGGTTGGTCTGGTAGTGTTATATCTTTTTTTTTTTTTTTAGTGCTAAAAATAAAGAAGTCTTGCGTGGCTTTTGTTGAGCCAGGGTTGCTTGTTGCTTATGTATGAAAAGTTTTTTAAAAAATTAGCAGTACGTGAATGGGTTAATTACTATGAACTGCCTTGATTTGGTATATTTCTAATACTACTTATATTTTTCTGCATTAATTATGGTGAGCTTCATCCGTGGCTGAATAAGAAACTCATTCTCTCTTCTAATCTTTTTCTATTATGGTGTGAATGATTGCTTTTGTCCTCTTTTTTTTTTTTTCTCCGTTTGGGATGATATTAAATTATTGATGCGTTTCGGATTGCGTGTAATTGGGTGAATGAGAAATTGGGATAAGAACGATCAGGTTTGGTGAGATGATGACAAGACGGGGGTCCATTTATTTAATACTACTATTCTAACTTAGGTAGGACCCAACTCTTGGATATTCATGATGGATGGCTGAACGAGCGTTGGGCCTTTTTAAAGACGACAAGAAGTTCGACCGCACTTTTGAACGGGAATTGATCTGGCAATGTCTAATGTAGGCCCCACCGGACCCTTACAAGGCTTTATTTGGTTTCAAGTTATATATATATATATATATATATTCTTCAAGTGATGGGTAGGCAGCTTTTGTCAGTACTTTTGCGCTGAAAACACGATTCTGAATGTCCACACATGTACCTGTTATCGTTTATTTTTTTACTCTGTGTTTGGCAAAGATCTACAGAGGGAAGAAAATGAAGAATGGGAAATAAATTTTATTTTTTTCTTTATTTTTTTAAGAAAAAAGAGAAAAAATAATTTTTATTTTTTTATTTATATAATTAAATATAGAAGGAAAAGAAAATAATATTTAATATATTTTTAATTTTATTTTTTATTAAATAAAATATTTAAATATATAATTGTATTGTATAATGATAAAAAATAATTATTTTATAATTTAATTGATTTTATATGAAATTAAAATTTATATAATGATAAATATAATATTAATACGAACAAATTTTAAAGTTGTTTTTATATTTGAAATGTTAAAAAAATATATTTATAGATTGATTTTATATTTTTTTAAATATTGAAATGTAATAAAAATATTTTAAAATATATTTTTTAAATATTGAAATATTACTCGGGAATTACCGAGTGAAAATGAGAATAAATGAAGTAATTTTGGACCCGATAGTTAGGGGCGAGCAAACGGGCGGTTCGGTAGGTTCGGTTCGATTTTTTGCTAAATTTTAATAAATTAAAATTTCATTCTTAAAATCAAACCAAATTCAAATTTTTTAAAAAATGAATTAAACGACCCGATTAAACTGAAATTTATGTATCTATAAATTGAACTGAATCGATCTTTTAAAAAGTTCAGTTTGGTTCGGTTTGTTTCAATTAAATTACATGTATTTTAAATTTGATTTTATTCAAATGGGTTTGATTTATTAATTACTTCGGTTAATTTAATTTTTTTTCTGTTTTCTATTTAAAAAATTAAACCAAAAGCCTAAAATCGAATTTTTTAAAAATTATAATTGAATAAACTAATTTTATTAAGGGATCGAACTGAATCGAACCAGTTCAGTTCAGTCGGTTTTCGCTCAAATTCTGTAATTTTTTACACTGTCCAAGGGTAGGATGGTCATTTTAGCACAATCCCCTCTTTCTTCCATATTTTCTCTCCATTTTGGAGAGAAAATGTAAGAGGTAAAATTTATGTTATTTTTTTTCTCTTTCTTATTTTCCTCCCCTTTCCAAACAGGGTATTTTATCTTTTATCTTTTATTTTTCTCTGTTCTTTATTTTACTCTCTCCCAAACACAGGGTTAGTATGCTTAGCATTGGATGGAAAATCAAATTGAAATCAGAGTAATAACAAATATATAGAATAAATACTAAATATTAATTAAATGATAAATGATTAATAAATTCTAATATAACAACTAAAGTAATGTAATAAATTAAAAAAATAATAATTAGTAAATATCAAATAATTATATATTAGTAAATAGCAATATAATAAATTCTAAATTGAAAAATTATAATATATAAATCATAAATTAAACATAAATTAATAATAAATATATAATTATGATATAATATATAACCATACCAATAATATAGCATAATATAATATAATAAACATATATAATAAACAATAGATATATATATATATATATATATATATATATATATATCTATATATATATATTTGTAGGGACATTGACTGTTGAGATGTGGTGAGATGATTACTGTGGACTTTATTTGCCTCCCTTTTAGTTCTTATCATTTTGAGTAGTTTTATGGACTAATTTGTGTTCATTTT